>NW_019289958.1:20152-41526 GCF_000500325.1 Leptinotarsa decemlineata | reverse complement strand
ATTCTTCTGTGAAAGTTTTGTACGAAGGGTTGCGTGCCTGTCTTGAACTCGTCGTTTGCGCAGACCTGAGACTGCAACTCCTGGGTCTGCGCGTAGAAAATTTAAACCAAAAATCACCCGAAGTGGGATAACTGTATATAGTATACTCTGTTTCTGTGGTCATTGAGAGTTATTACTTTTTTCAGTGTCACCAATATAGGCATTTTAAAGATTTTTTTCAGTGTTACCAATACATGCCTTTTAAAGATCAATATTGATTTGTTGCTTGTTTCGACCCTCGAATTCCTCAGATATTTCTCAAAGAAATACTCACCCCTTCTTGTATTCTCTTAGTTTATATTATCAATTATTTCTCAGATGAAACACAATGAAACTTTACTCTTGAAATCTTTATAAATAGTCAGCCAAGTCCACACAGAAAATATAAAACAGCCATTTTAACATTATCTGCTTAGGAAAGAAAATACTAATGATGAAAGAAAACGGAATATATAATAGGAATACTTTATTTCCCCATGCTATTTTTCTAATAAACATCACAGGAAATCACAAATACTGCAGTATTACACACGATAAATTAAAAATACATTAATTATATATCTCCTACATTATATATAAATATATTTCAAAATAAAACCTCCGTCACTATCCGAACTATGATATGTCGTTTGAACTGGCTCTATGTCTCCTCATTCAACTGCTAGTTAGTATCTGTATCCACCGGAAGTGTAAGTCCCTTCTCCGATTCCGGGGCGGTACTGGCCTTCATCACCTCTGTATCCTCCTCTTGCTTCTTCTAACCTATTTGCCTCGAGAGATCTGAAAGAAGCAGATGTATGTCGATTCAGAAAACAAGACCGTGGATGTGGTAACTGATTTGATATTGTTTTATCACCACAAGACCTTGAGACATTGTAGTGACATGGCTGCTGTTGCGTACAGTTGCTGATAGATGGTGTTTAGATCGGAATCTGTGACTTATCCAAAATATCAATATTTGTTTCGATATTTGCTAGTATTTCCCATGCCATGGGTCAAATTTAGCCTGGTTTATGCGTCAGAGTCATGGGAAAGTGGTCGACAGAAGTCGTAGGCTAAGTAAAGTGTACCCACTGTGGGTAGGAATACTAGTCACACCTCGAAATATCAGTCATGTTTGTGTGCATCCTACTCGCTTCATTCACTGTGGTAACTGGTTTTGCATAATAAATGAACAAACTCGTCGTTATTGTTATTATATCGTTATTAATCATGTGAAATATGAAATATGGTCTATCAGATTACATTTGCTACAATAGGTGAAAGTTTAAATACACAATAATTATATCCGCGTTTTTAAAACAAAAGTACCTCACAGCAATTTTGAAATATCATAGAAATCCATCACTGAAGATCTAATAAGAAATAATTGGGCAACTATTTTAATAAAAATTGCAGGGTGACGCAAATATAATAACTCAGAAGATAGGTATTTATTAGTGGGTATGACAGTATTAGATTTCACAACTTGCAGTTTTGGTGGTTTCTGATTATCTTGAAACAAGTGTACGGATTTTGTACAAATCAAACGAGTCCATTTTACCTAATTTACATTTCTGTGAACTAAGACACCATCAACCATCTAATCAAGGGCGGGTGGGGAAGGTGGGAATGGGGCTCAAGAGATACCTCATTCGGAACGATTCATCCTTGTGCAGTTCTTCCAGTAAGTCAAGTAGGAACTGAAGGCCATAAGTCTGGTGACCGAGGAGGTCATTCTTGTTGAAACATAATTTCTTCTTCAATGCATATGTTACCATTCCCTGTTATTTTAATGAGAGCTGTGTTATGGCATTTTGGAGCAAATGCGGGTAGAAAACACCTGATGAAGGAAGAAAAAAAGGACCCAGAATGGAATTGTCAAGAATACCAGCACGTACGTTCAACTCATGAGGGTTTTGTACGTTTGGGATCTTTCGAAAAACTCACATTCAATAGGAGATTACTACTCAGCCAGCTTTCGCACATAATTTCGCAAAAAATGCATGCATTTGTTCATTCGCTGTTGTTTGGTTTGGTTTTGTAATGGCTTTTAGATAGAAACTGGTCCCCAAAACAAAGTGCAATAACAAGGAAATCGATGAGAAAAGAATAGTCGCCAAAAAGCCTCAGAAATACTTTGGCGAACCCACCAATAACATTGAATTCAATGATTTTACCTCAAAATAGCATCTGGGATCGGTGGCGGGGTTGGTAGATGTGCTCCGACGGGTCTGAATCCATTCTCATCGGCTACATACTGCAAGCTGATCCTCTGGCCATCGGGAGCTGTGTAAGAGAAACCACCTTCAGCTTGTTGGGCCCCTTCAGGCCCCACGTTCTTCAAGAATCCTCGCTCTTGGGCAGCGATGCCGTTGCCAGTTTCGTAGAGCCAACTGTAGCTGCCGTCGCCTTGATTGGGGTTGTTCTCGTATCTTGAAGAGGAAGATACATGAGTTATACTGTACTGATAGGCCGGTGCAAACATTTTTTAAGAAGTAATTCACCTGATTATTGGAATTTGAGGTCCGCTTCTGTATCCAACGCCAACTCCCCCAAATCCTGTTCCGATAGCTCCGGGGACTACCCCGATTGGGGCTACGTAGCCTCCAGTACCAACTCCTCCGAAAACTCCACCCGTTCCGAACCCTGTGCCTACCCTTGGGGGTAGGTAGGAGGAGTCTAGCCGAGCTCCGAATGCTATTCCAGCCAGGGTGGTGAAAATTGTCTGAAAAAGTGCATATATACAGGGTGTGTCATAATAATGTCTATAGACATTATTATGACACACATTTATTGTCTATAGACCAAATCCAGCTGACAAAGCCTACTAGCTGAATACAAATGAAATTGCCACAAAAAAACGAAGTACCAACCCACAAAAATATAATATAGAATATACAAGTTTTCTGTTCAGAATCGATCATTGTAAAATTCATGAAAACTATACTATGGTCTTGTGATGCAGTTTGGAACTTTTGGTGTAGAAAACTCCACTAATATTTATAATATGGTCTGGTTACTAATAAATGTTTGATGTTTTTCCTGAAGGGGTCAATGTTCAATCTTCAATAGGCCAGATGAAGGCAAAGATAGGTTACTTTATTGCACAAGACAATTTCTGAGATGAAAAGGGCTGCTACTGTCAGTATTTTTCGTTTTCAGAAACTTGTTCGCATGAATCACGTGGATTCCTTTCATACATATATCTTGATTTTCAAATGTTCAATGTGTTTCTCAAATTTTGAACATTTGTACAATCTATACAATCTCATTATTAATGATTTCATTCTGGAAGAGTAAGTAACCCAATATGCGTTCTAGAGACATCAATCTCGTTTCATTGACAATGTTTAATTTATCTCTAGATACCTTCTTTTACAGACTATTCGCCGATTCACTATGCCAGTAAATGTGGTATCGTTCGCAAAAGAGTAAATGTACCAGATGCATTGATATTGTTTCGGTCCCAAAATGGAACTCTGGGGAACACCTGAATCAATATTCAATTTATTAGATATTTCATTTGTTCTCGCCATCTGACTTTAAACTGTTACATATCAATTTAGAATTGGAAAAATCAATAAACAATTTTATTTTTAACTGATAACTGATTTTTACCTGATATTCTTTACCTCCATCAACAAATAATAGCATATTAATAAGATATTTCAAAGTAATGAAAGTTTTACATTCCCAAGATTTCCATGGGTAAAATAAAATTTGTACAATGAGAAAAATATGAAACTATGATTATTTTTTGAAGATTTTTCAGGAATCGTGGAATAATTGTGAAGAATTCGTTTGTAGTATAGTCAGAAAAGTGGGGACAATATTTCGAATATTATTTGAATTATCGATTTTCTCTGTATCTGAAAATTCGAGATTGGTTATTTCATTTATAGAAATATATCAATTTCAAGGTAAGGTAATAGTCAGCAACAAAAATAACATGAAAAACTAGACTGAATCTTCAACCAACTGGAGTACCGCAAGGTTATGTACTGGACTCGATACTTTTCATTTTATATAAATGATTGAACGGATCTGTGACTGATAATCACAAATTCCTAACTCAGATAATTACCTTTTAAATATTTTGGAGATATTTTAGTCAAGTGAAATCGATTTTGAGGTATGGAGTGTATTTTTAGGGTTAGTTCTTACATGAGGAGAGTGTAATGAGGTAGAAAAATGGAGCTGTGGAATTACCAAAGCTCTCTTCAGGACGGAAAACTGTGACTGTAGATGAAAATTACAAACTTGCAGTTGGAAGAAAAGTACATTAATTTTATTTCAAGAAAGAATTATCGACCACCGACAAAATAATGACAGCCTTGAAAGAAGATCAGAGTATGTGTCCAGTGATAGACAGACAGAAATTGTAAAACACTTCAAAGACATTGAATTTCAGATGAGAAAATAGAACAGAAAATAGCGTTATTGTTATTATATCGTTATTNGAATGCCCTGATAAGAACTATTGTCTTGACTCAGTTTTAAAATTGTGGCATTTCTGGGTGAAATTGAAAATATGTATGTTTAGTTTATTAATTGGGTACCTTCAAAGTGTTCTTTTTTAATTTGCTAAACAAAAATGGTATTGTCGGAGAGGCAGCGTATCGAAGTCTTGATATTGTTGGAATGTGGGGATAGAATGCCGAGTCAAAGTGAGGTGTGTACTTTATTTAATGCAAAATATCCGGAAAATCACATTTCCCAGGCTACTGTGAGTAAGATCTTACACAAATTTGAAGAACATGGTACCATGAACTACTTGCCCAGAAGTGGCCGGTCACATGTTTTAGACGAAGATAAAAAATTGGACATTGCCGTATCTCTGCAGGAAGATCCATGGTTGTCAACGGTTTCATTAGCCCAAAACATTCCTGCGTCTAGACGTACGATTGGGAGGTTTTTGAAAACAGAAAAATATCAGCCATATAAGGTATGTCATGTCCAAGAGCTCTTGGAAGATGACTAAGACAGGCGTTTGCAATTTTGTGAGGAAATAATGAGGCGATGTGACGAGAATAATGGATTTCCACTCAACATGCTCTTTTCAGACGAAACTACTTTTTATTTACATGGAATAGTTAACAGGCACAACTATCGATTCTGGAGTCTGGAAAACCCACACTGGATATGCGAAGCTCGTACGCAGCGTCCTCAGAAAGTAAATGTATGGGCAGGCATCATCAACAACAGAATATTTGGGCCTTACTTTTCTGAGGAAAGCCTTACAGCAGCACGCTACTTAGACTTTTTACGCTTTGAATTAGTCCCTGCTTTAGCTGTTTTGTTTCCCTATGAAGCAGATCCAGATATCCCCACTGAAACACTTTGGTTCCAACAGGACGGCGCTCCCCCACATTTTGGTATCAATGTCAGAGAATATCTCGATGACATATTTGCAGAACGCTGGATTGGACGACGTGGTACAATTGAATGGCCGCCAAGATCCCCAGACTTAACGCCATTAGATTATTTTCATTGGGGTTATATGAAAGACAAGGTTTATCAAAATAGGCCGGCTAATATTGAAGATCTAAAAAGCAGAATTAGAATGGAATCACATAACAAACCGGCTGAGGCCATTCGGAATTCCGTAGACGGGTTTTACCATCGCCTAGGAGCCTGCCAAGTAGAGGGTGGAGGCCAATTTCAGCATCTGTTACGTTAATTCAGCCGTAGATAGCACTAAGTTAGGTATTTGTAACTTTTCTAAAGAGTTTTTTCTCATTTCGTTGTACCCACAAAAAAAATAAAGGGTATGGTCAGAATCCATCTTTTACGAGCCCATACACGACATAGGTTTGCATTTGAAAAAAAAAGTTGGGGAGGGTTGCAGCTAAGGGGTTGAAAAAAAAAATGAAAACTGACGTGTTCCAGTGTTTTCTTCCTAAAATACTGGTTAAAAAGATATTAATTTTATTCCGGACTTTTGCGCACCCCTGTATAAGACGACTGTAATTGATCTCTTAAAATGAGTTTTATGGAAATTTACTTTGAATATGTTTTCAATATATTTTGAATACATGAATATCTTTTTTTATACAATAACAAAAATATTCCATTTGGAAAAGGCTATTATTATTATATTTTTAATGTTTTTTTGGTATGAGGGGTAGTTTTAGGAAAATCGTTGAACTTTTCCAGTAAGCTTACTGCAAACTTTAAACTACTTTGATAAAGGTAAAAAGTCTTAACCACATGGACCAGACTATAAAATTCCAAAGACAACTCCCATCTTCGAAACTACCAAAAAATACCAAAACAAATCGAGAGCAATCTCCACAAAACCGCCACTTTTCACAAACCACCACTTAAAACCCCTCCACAACAACCCTTCACAAGAACTAACTATCTACTTACTAATTTCATGATGTAAAATGTTGGTATGATCCGTAATGCCGATACAATTATTATTTATAGCTGCCGGACGGTCCGGCCCGCACCTTTTCATCGAAAAAATCGCCCCCCCCTTGCACCCTTCGCGAAGATGAAGAACATCGACATTTCGAAAGGATTTCTTAATTTCAATCCAGATCGCCTGCCCATGGGCTTCAAGGATGATGCACGCTTCATTCAATTATGGGTTGGGTTGGGATGAGAACTTGGTCGTTTTGTTCGATTACATTTTTTAGTAGATTCGATGTTAAGTTAAATTGAATGTTTGCTGTAATTGCTGATAATTGCGTTTGAGGAGTATCGGATGTATCCATAATGTGTTAAAATTTGAATTCGGAATTGATATCATTATGGATAAATTCGTAATTCAGAACCTTGTGTTGCAAGTCATTAGAATTTTTATTGAATTGCTATCGTTATGCGTTGCTTGGACTTGCAGTGAGCTTCATTCGTTTCGGATGGTTTGTCTAATTCCTTCTCAGCTATTTCTTCATAACAAATATGTTCGGGCATCTTGATTAGAAGTGTAACACCTATCGAGGAACCTGTATGCTCAACCAGAAACCCTTCTGGAAACCTAAAGACAGTATACAGGGTGTAACTAAATAAGTGTATAACATTTAAGGAGGTGATTCCTCATCGAAAAAAAGATAGGATCTTTCATATAAAGAAACTTCATTGGAGCATCCCTTGTTAAGATACAGCCCCTTAAAAGGGGTACATAAAATTTGTATGAAAATTTTTTTCACAAGCACTAAAAAAGGTACAATATTGAAATTAACCTGACGTTTTGTACTACCAAAAAGACACTTAGCCAGTAATTTATTTGGTTTACCCAATGGTTGTAAGGGGTGGAAAACGCAACCCCTAAAATTTATTTGCACTGTAACTTTTTGTCTTATTATTTGTTTATCATTTGAAAATTAATTTCCAATAGCCTGTTTCATTCTAAACAAAAAATGTCTCTTGGGTTTTTTGCTCAAAATANGAAGATTTATCGGAAGTTTTTATAAGATTTTGATAATTGTAATTTAGGAAAGGTTGATAGATGTGTGGTTTTGCTAAACTGTGGCAAGTAAAATACATACCATATATTATAAAAATTCATTTATTTTAAATATAAATGCTGTCTTATGGTTCCATGCAGTTGAACTATTACTGCTAATTTTGAAATAAATTAATTCATTGCCAAAGAGAAGATTCTTTCACCTCTTTTCATACTCTATTTTATATGATGATAATATACTTTTTTAGCATGAAATAAATCATTGTTACAAAGTTTGTAATACCAAATGGAGTAAAGAACAGTACAATGACAAACGTCTATAATTAGCAAATACTATCTCTACTTAATGTATTGATACACGTTAGATAACTCATGTAAATTGAAAAAAGAAACACCCAGAATGGAGCCCTGTGAAAACCTACGTTTGAGTTTTTCTATTATTTTCTATATTTCCATCGGAGTCCCCACTGCAGTAATTACCAATAAGTGCAAAGGAATATTATTGAATATTGTCGTAATAATTCCAGTGGCTATTTTTTCTTTCTTGTACATTTTTGAATAGTTTTTTGTGTTTGTCAAATTTTTCTCATTTTTAAGGAATCTCTAATTTTACAAAGATTTTGATTTCTGATTGAAAATATTTCTGTAATCGTTCAATTAGAGCAATTCTTTTTTCGAGCTGATCATATATATCTGGATGAATAATTGTAACTGAAAAGGAGATCATAAAGAAAAAAAATTGTTGAAACATTTTATAATCTTGTTCAAATTGAAAGAAGTATATTTTTAGGAGAGTTTAATTTTCGAAAAAAAAAGTTTTGGCTTTTTTACTTTCATGGGAAGATTCCTATATTTTTGTAAAACGATTGATTAGTAAAAAGCCAAAACCTCTTTTCCTGAAACATAATGTGTTTTTCGGCAGCCGTGACGATTCCAGAAACGGTAAAGAAGCGACGTTTCAAAGCAACAAAGCAGAATTCTTGCGTCGTTCCATAACCATGGATGAAACATGGGTCCAGAACTTCACACCCAAGACAAAAAACAATCAAAACAGTGGACTCAAAAGGTAAGAAAAACTCGTTGCAAGTTTCTGTAAAGAAATCAAACAAAAACGGCCGCATTTGGCTTAGAAAAAAGTATGGTTTTAAAAAAGACAATGCACTAGCTCACAAATCCATTACCGCAATGAACAAAATTAACGAATTAACCTCATGCATACATGCTTCGCAGATTTAGCCCCCTTGGATTATTTTCAGTTCCCAAACTTGAAAAATTGCCTCAGTANATTCATAACAAGTTTAATTCACGCAAGGAGTAAAGCAACTGTGTGTGTGTGTGTGTGACGATTCTTTTAAGTTATCTGTATGGAAGATTTAGTTTTCTTCCGAGTGTCTGTGTACCACATATAACTTATATAACTTTTTATCCGACGTATATTTATCAATAATTTCAGCATTGAATGTTTTTTCAAATTTAAAATATGTCAAACGGTTTTTGAGATATTTGCAAAAAAACAAACCAATTATTTTCATTGAAAAGTTTTCATTTTCGATTATAAAATGCATTGATTTTTTTTGTTCTGTTTTCAACTCTCGGTATACTCTAACACTCCAGTTACGTCTCAGAGACTTTTTTGCTACCGCGTATATTTGAAGGCCTCCGCGGAAAATTGTATCAGTTCCACAATCTTAATCTGCCGCTCTAAAATCTCAGATCCATTTCAGGAACGTCGTAAAAGCCCTGCCCTTTATGCAAAACCGTAATTATTACACGGGATAATTTGCAATTTACCTATCAAGTAACTACTCTGTTTCTTTATAAACTAAACTCACTATTTCATGCATATTTATGGGCCGAACAATAGATTTTAATCGCAAATGATATATTTTATGTTTATGGCTCTATTCAGGCATCATTTGTCCGACAAATTGATATTACGTAAATTTAAATTACAGTTGCTGGCAAAGCTGTCACTCACGATGGCAACATTCATCCTGACGCGTCTCGGTGAAATAAAAGCTTGATCTTATAGACTGTATCAACATTCAATATACTCAAGAATAAATGAATCGGAAACAATTAGCTATATCATCTGCGCTTGCCGGATTTACGCCACATTGATTTTTCCAGCATTGGCCGGTTCCAAACCAAATTTGAACGACCTGAAGCTCTTATAATTTTTCTGTGCTGACACGTTGGTTGAATTTCATGAAAGAAAGGTTGTGGCTGTTTATAACTCCATCTTTATATTAGGTTGTTTCAAAAGTTTTATCTGTCTTTATGAGACCACTTCAGACTATAATGTCTTAGCACGGCCTATCTGTGAACCTGCCAGTCTTCCTGAGGAACTCAATCAGCTAAAAATGTCTTTAAACTGAATGGGTATAGCGAAAGAGAATTCTAGAAGGCCATTTGATCCAGGAGAGAGAACACTAAAGGAACCCCAGCTAGGCTGGTCAAGGGAAGAGCTTTCATTCCCTATGTTGAAAATGTTACAGACCGGATTGGGATAATAATGGAGAACAATGGCTTCTTCGGGCATGTTTTTTTAATATGAACAGTTGCGAACTTCGTGATAATTCAATCATTTATTTTTCATACTATTGTCTATTGCATTATTTCATTCACCATCATTTGATACAGTGGAAGATCCGTGAAACAATCTGATATATTGCGATAAATGCATACTTGCCTTTATCGTATTTGATTAGTGCGAAAATCGTGAGCAGGAATTCACTTATTAAATTATCTGATGAAGATTTATTGCCTTCATGTCTGAAAGGGTTTATTGCGATTGTGGCGCTCTTAGGAAAATTATTATGGAAGATGAGAGGCGGTTCGTGTGTGGTCAGAACTACTAATGAATAAACAAATGTGCTGCGGGAGATATTGTGTCATCTTCGGATTCTTCCGACTCTTTAAGAAAAGTGCAAAACGATAAAATCCTCTGTAGGATTCCTTTCGGTGTAGATAGATAGATACTTTATCACTACCAGACTGAACTGGAACAACCCATTGTGAGTGTGGACATAATTAATGAAAACCCGCGAGCAGCCGATCAACAGCCTTCTGTCAATATGCTAAATGAAAAGGAAAATTCTGTTAATGAAAAGGCTGCTTCTTTACTCAACGCAAAAGCAAACGAAATTTGGAAGGTTTGTAACGCAGCTAAAGAATCACTTGATAAGCAAGCCAAAAAATGTTGGCGCTTTCAAATGCAAAATTTTTTCTATTGAAAATCCCGATTCATCAGTCCAAATAATTTTATTTAAATAAAGTGGATCTTCTTGAATGCGTGTCAACAACATTTCACAAAATTCTACTCTCTGTTGAGGATACTACGTGGAAAATTTTGCGAAAGGATTTGGGTGTAAAACCTTATAAGATACGACTGGTGCAAGAATTGAAGCCACACGACCTCTCACAACGTCTATTATTTGGTGAATGGGCGCTGGAGGGCGTTCGAGGAAGATCCACATTTTTATCGAAACATTGTGTTCAGTGACGATGCTCATTTCTGGATGAATGGATATGTTAACAAGCAAAATTACCGCATCACTGTTATGGAGTATTTCTTCTGGTGTCATGTTGAGGCTCATGTCTACAGGGATAAACCAGCGACGACTGATGCTCTCGAAGCCAATATTGAAGCATTTATACGTGAAATACCGGTCGATATGTTAGAGAGAGTGTGCCAAAATTGTACCTTGCGCATAGGCCATCTAAAGCGGAGCCACGGACAACATTTGCATGAAATCTTCTTTATTAAATTACATTTATCGTTCTATCAATTCCAATAAAGATTTCAACAATTTTTTCAAATTTTTTGTGTTGTTATGAAAATCAAATCCTATACCTCTCAAAAAATCACCACTTATAAAAATAAGTGCTAAAAGTACCTTAAATCAATACATGATAGCAAGGTCCACCTCGGAAAGGGTAGCTTGTAATATCCTCCAAAGCATGGGGGACGTTATTCACAGTTCGTGCCTGAGGGAGCAGATGTCTGTCAACCCCAGTAAAACTGTGATTATCCCCTTGCTGGTTTTTCTTCGTTGTGTGTGTTTCTTGTGCTTGGCAATGCGAAAATTCATTGACCGATATAGGATTTTCCGCACTCACAAGGTATCCGGTAAATGCCATTCTTGGAATCGTAGTCCGCGTTTGGTGGCCTGGTTTTCGTGAGGCTGCTACGGATAGTGTTTCCGGATCTGAAGCAGGTTCTGATGTTGTACTTGAATCCTATTCTTCCTATCCTTTCCGATAATCCTCTGATGTAGGGAAGTGCAAGCACTGGTTGTGATGGCTTCTTTTCTTGCGAGGCTTTTGCTTTCTTTTAGCCAAAGTCTGTTCCACCGTTGCTTTGGAGTAGCCATTGCGTTGAAGATCATTTTTGATGATGTCTATTTCCTTCTCTAGATCTTTCTTCGTATTACAGAGCCCGAAAGCACGACCCACTAAAGTTTTGTTGTTTGCTCTTTTGGTAGAATGAAGGTGGTTGGATTCGTGATTCAGATCCTGTCCCGTGTGAGTGAGTTTTCTGTATAACGAACACCCACTCACACGGCCCTCTTAGTGTCTTGGTCCTCTTCACCAATACGTCTAAGAAATGCAATTTGCTGTGGACTTCCTTCTCCATTGTGAAAGTGCTATGCGCTGTTGATGTGTTTCAGGAAGGCGTCTAGTTCGGTATTCCCATAATTCCATATTAGGAATGAAGGTGTCGTCAACGTGTCTCAACCAGACACGAGGTTTCTTGTAGGCTTCTTCAATGGCCAAAGTTCCAAACCACTCCATATATTTGTTGGCTATGACAGGTGAAAGTGACGATCCCATTAGCAGTCTCAAGTACAGAATTTGTGCTTCAGCTGGAAATGCCAGTTTCGTACACAGCATCCTAGTAATTCCATAATTACTTCTATAGGCAAATTCGTTCTATCTTCCAGGTCCTTGTCTTTGGATAGCTTCCTCTGTATAATTTGGAGTGTTTCTTCAAGCTGAACATTGATGTAAAGGCTTTCCACGTCGAAACTGATTAGTTGATTTTCCTGTGTGACTTCAATTGCCCCTAGTAGTTCGACAAAATGCCTGGAATTCTTCACAAAAGACGATGTTTTTCCTTGTGATGGTTGTGCTATTGGCAGTGAAAATCTGGCAAAGTTTTGAGTAGCTGAATCTCTGGAGCTGATGATCGGTCTAAGCGGAACGTCCTTCTTGTGGATTTTGGGTAGTCCATATAAGTGAGGGGGCTTATTGTGGTGCGGTGTTAGCGTTGATATCTCCTTTTCCGAAAAACAGACTTGGTGGTTTTTCAAAATCTGGTACAAATTCCTCTCAATTGATTCAGTAGGGTCCCATACGATCTTCGTGTATTGTCCCTTCTGAAGAACCACTTCGATCTTCTGTTCGTAGAGAACAGTATCCATCACCACAGAAGCGTTTCCGTTATCTGCAGGTAGGATCTTGATGGTGTTGTCTCTACGTAAGCCGTTCAGAGCTCTACGTTCTTCATTGCTGATGTTAGATGTTGGAACTGGTTCTCGATCCAGCTGTTCTCTGATTTTCCATCTGCCTCGGTCTGGTTAATGAGGGAACTGGTGGATTCCACTGCAGTGATTATCTCTAAAGTGGGCACAGACGTTGGTGCAATAGCGAAGTTCAGGCTTTTCCTCAACAAGGATTCCTCTATTCCCGTGAGCGGGTGGGAACTCATATTGATGACGATGGTGGTTTCATAGTTGTCCTGTTGTTTTCCTCACTAACGTCCCCCACTTTCTGTTGTGGGTATTCTCCATGTCTCAGCGGTCCATCTCTTGGCGGAAGTCCGAACTAATGAAGTTCATCATGAGACATTGTCAATCACCTTCAAACAAACATTTTATATAATATCAGACAATGGAAGTTCAAACTAATGAAATATATCTTGCAGCTCATATAAAATTGTATCGAGAAACTTTTTAATTTGTTTGTGAAAAATAAAATTTTCACAGAACATGACTATTTTTTTGCTATTTTCCTTCTCGATCGAAGCAAAGATTGATTCGAAAGTTGAATTTCGAATGTAGCGATTGATGAAAAGATTCCCCTATTACGCGGTCTCACTGGTCATACTGTATAACACATTTTCGTCTCAGTAATAGAACTTTCGATCAAATATGTCNTGTGCCGAATTTCTTGATTGAATTTGGCTTATACAGGTTAGTTTTTGTTACAACTTCATTCAATTATTATTGTTCTACATAATTATATAATATTCACTAACTTTTCTTTCAAATTTAATTTAATTCTTGGAGAAAATAAATTTGCGTGGCGTCCACTTTCGTCGCCTTGAGAAGAATGTTTTGTTGATGAAAAAGTTGAAAATCTTCCACTTTCCTTAGTTACCATGTACCTATACATTTTTGTAACTTCAAATTTCCAAATTTAATATTTCAAAAACTATTTCCTCTACCAGTTTGCTACTCACTTCAAAATTTAGATACATATTTCCTTAACATTCATGTAAATGAATGTTTAACCTCACTTATGTTTAAATATATAAATTTTTCATACGCATCATTTCATGCCCGTAACTAAGGAAATGATTTACAACAATAACTTTCAAACTTTTCATCATTTTACTATTCATAACAAGTTTATGATGTCTTCTTCAATTTTGTTTTACAAATATCATTTTGTTTTCATTTGACATTAATTTACAACCTCTGCCAGTTGTCTCTTTTATGAAAATCAATAAATTTTGGAACACAAATATTGAATCTTGTATTTCCCGCCCTTTCATTCTTGTTTCATATCAAGTCTGTAGATTTCTAGACATGTACAGGGTGATCTAGCTGTACTTCTTTAAAAGAATTTTCCTGAGATGGTTTGAATATCTCCATCCACTGTTGTTACTGAATCTTTTTATAACAAATATACACTCGTCAACTTCCGTCAAGGGTTTTTATTCCCACTTTTTCATAACCTACTGCACTGGTCATGTCTATCACCTACAAAATGAATGGCAATTGCAGTTAAAACCGTAGTTCGACATTGAACAAAATTACAGAACAACCTTATAGATTTCTTTGTTAATATACGTGAACTTAATAAGCATATAAATTCCTTTTGACGTTTATGAAGATTTTAGTGTCTCAATAAAATTAAATGAGAAATCGAAAAGGAATAAAAAACAGAAATTGATTCTCTTCAATGATCTATACATTGTGCAAAGCTCCAAATATGGAAAAGTTTGGTCATGAATATGAGGAAGCTGAACTTTGAGAACGAACCTGGGATATATTTCAATGAGTCTCACCTTCGACAATCGAACAAATCGATAAATCAAGATCATGGGAAAGTTTGAAGAAATATAAAGAAGGACAATCTGAAAATTTACCAGTCTATGATCAATGATCATCCAGTACCTAACAAAAACAATTATTCGTTCGCGATTAGAGTCCTTGAAGACCCCATTAGCTGTTTCCCGGATGCCATCGGCAATCACAGTCAACATATTGTTGTTCACTGACAGCTGAGATCTCGCCTTGAGTGAATATGCGGTTTCGCAAAAACATCCACTTTCGATGTTTTGCAAAACACCTCCAGGACGGCCACTGTTGAGTGGGTTGCCGGTGCCTAAGCGTGAGAGAGACTGGAATTGTCGTTGAACATGAGAATGATCATTTTTTAAAAATCAACGGATGTTAAATCGGGCTGTGTCTGGGTCGTACTNGAACAATTTAATAAATTAATGAAGTTTTATTCCATAAAACATTATGATACGATGAATTTCTGTGAAAAAGCTTGACAAGAAAACAATGTTTTTGTGATATTTTTTGTCCAACCCGTTTTTGGTTTGCCGTTTCGCCGTTTTTTTAAAAGAATTTCAATCCAACTTTCACATTTGTATTTGTTGCTCAGTTCATTGACTCAGACCTTAAAATGTGTATGGAATAAATTTGTAAGTACTAATGTTTGTCATTTTGGTTTACGTTAAAAAATTGCTAATTTCCATTCTGTACGATGTCTATTTAGGGGAAGATTAATATATACCAACACTATTGTAATTTATGACTTTCTGAAAACGTTCATATCGATTCCATGACAGGTCCAGTGTTCATCCAGTTCACATCCATATACGCTCCAAACAGATAAAGTTCAAAAATTTCCATTTAATGTCCAGTTTATATTCTTAAAATGTCCGTTAAAACTTTGGGTGTACAATTCACGACCAAATTAAGTTTATCGGGGTTCAAAAATGAATAATCATCGGATATTCAAGTTGATATCCTGAGGATGTCCATGGAATATCCATTGTACTTCCCATGCCTACCAAATGACGTTCACCGGACGTCATTTCGGGTATCCATTGGACATCTAGTGGATGTCTACATTCAAGTTGGTGGCCAAAGGGTATCCACGGGATATTTCATTGGACTTCTCGTAAAGTTCAGTTCGGATATCCATCGGACATCCACTGGATGTCTAATGATTATCCAGTGGATGTCCAGTGGATATCCAGTTGACGTCCAATGGAAAATCCACTAACGTTCTGAAAACATCCATATCGGTTCCATGACAGGTCCAGGATATATATTTTTCATCCAGTTTACATCCATAGGCGCTTCAAACGAGAGAAAGTTTCAAAATGTCCATTTGATGTCCAGTTTATGTTCTTCGTTCTTGAAATGACCAGTCTAAGTCCGTTGAAATTATGTTTGAAATCGCGCCCAAATTGAGTTCATCGGGGCTCACAAATTATTGACTTTCAGATATTCAAGTTGATGGCTAAAGGGTATCCACAGGATATTTCATTGGACTTCTCATGTCCATCAAAGGACGTCCACTGTATATCCGTAAAGTTCAGTTCGGATATCCATCGGACATCCACTGACAGTCTAATGATTATCCAGTGGAAGTCCAGTGGATATCCAGTTGACGTCCAATGGAACATCCACTAACGTTCTGAAAACATCCATATCGGTTCCATGACAGGTCCATTTTTCATACAGTTTACATNGAAGCTCTTTTCGCAGCCTCTTCAATAACGCCAGGAACACACAATTCCTCACTATTGTTCTTCATTATGCAAGACATTAAACACCAGCAAGAACTTTAAATGTGTACGTTTTTAAATAAAACGCGTGAGCTGTGAACAATGTATATTAAATGTATCTATTTTATTATGAAGAGAGGACAGTTGTACAAAAAACTCTGCATGATATTTCTGTAAAAAGTAAGCGGGAATAACTTTTTCTTCCATTTGAGGGACTTGTTCAACAATTGGTGAAGGTATTTTTATAAATTGCATGTTGCAACAATGAAAGAAAAGCTATTCCATCTCTCACACACATACATGTGGGAGGATGTATTAAAAATTGTTGATAAATAACAATTTTACACAACTATAAATTAATATTACGGGTAAATGTAGAATTCGATAATTTGGCGAACGCGCCGTTGGTAATAGTCACTTATCCCCGCTTTCCATTTTCCGCTTCACTGGTTCCGTGGGAGATGACCGTTTTGGCGGGAGTTGGCCATTTTTCGCTTGATGATGGGTTTCCATATGTTACGTATTTCTACGCTGGCCTGGCTGAATACGTTGTTGGACATGTATGCGGCTTCCTTGAATTTTCTCCTAAACCAATGTTCCTCTCTGTGCTTGGGACCAGTCGGGATTTAATAGATTCCAAATCAAGTTACGTCATGACGTTTCGATTGTTAGTATCCACAATCGTCTTCGGGTGATAACTGGACTTATTTATAGGTCGTTCGGGTGCTTTCACCTTTCACCTATCCCCTCTTTTCTCTTTCCGCTTCATTGGTTTTAGCGGCAGATGATCGTTTGGCGGTAGTTGGTCGTTTTTCCCTTGATAAGAGGTTTCCCTATGTTACGTATCTCTACGCGTTGTTGGACAACATATACGCGGCTTTCTTGAATTTTCTCCGAAACCAGTGTTCCTCTTTGTGGATGATTTCAGCTTGAGCCCACTTGATATTATGTTGATGAGTCCAAACATGCTCTGCTATTCCGGATTTGCTGGTTTCTTCTCGCTGTGTGTGTTTCTTGTGCTCAGCAATGCGAACTTTCAATGACCTCTTAGTTTCACCGATGTATGATTCTCCCCACTCGCAGGGTATCCGGTAAATGCAATTCTTGGAGTTGCAGTCCGCGTTTGGTGGCCTGGTTTTTGTGAGGCTGCTACGGATAGTGTTCCCAGATCTGAAGCAGGTCCTGATATTATACTTGGACCCAATCCGTCTTATCCTTTCCGATAATCCTCTGATGTAGGGGAGTACAAGTACTGGTTGTGGCGGCTACTTTTCCTTGTGGAGCTCTTGCTGTCTTCTAGCTGAAGCCTCTTCTACATTCACTCTAGAGTAACCATTCCGTTGAAGGTCATTTTTGATGATGTCTATTTCTTTTTAGAGACCTTCCTTTGTATTACAGAGCTCGAAAGCACGGTCTAGTAGAGTCTTGATGACTCCTCTCTTAGTCAATTGATGGTGGTTGAATTTCTGGTTCAGATACTGTCCTGTGTGAGTGGGTTTTCTATATACAGATGTTTCCCATTCAATGTCGGTCCTCTTCACCAATACCTCTAAGAAAGGCAATGGAATTCTTCTGAGAATTCTTCAAAAATTTTTCTACGTTCGTGAGCAAGCGGGAACTCATGTTGATGACGTGATGATGAAATATCGGAGAGGCTGTTCATATGTCAAGGAGTTTAAAGCAACCATTTCAAGCATCTTCTGAACTGACCTCAAGCTTATTACCGCATATTATGTAGTTAAATGTCAATTATTTCAGGCAATTATTAAAAGTTTCGCCATTTTGTAGTGGGTGACGATATTGACTCCATATTCTAGAGTTGTGAAGTATTCGTCAGGAGCTTCAGAATAATGATGTTTCACACGACTCATTTTTTTCCCAGATGGCGGCCAGTCGCCATCTTGAAAGGTTCATCTGTCAACTTCACTTCAAAATAAAGTATTTATGCATTAATTTCATTATCCCAAATCGATTTGCAGGAGCGTTAATTTTGACATAATAACGTTTTTGTTCATAAAATACGGAATGAATGTATGCATGATAATGGAAAAGTGGTGGTTTATAACAGATTTAGTGACAATATTGGTGAATGAAGGAGATTATTGGGGTCTAGGTGATTTGTACAATCTCTCGATTCGTTGCATTATTGCTACACGTGGTAAATGTGATCGACGGTTCAATACATGGAATCCAGTGGAAGCCATGCTGAGATTACATTTCAAAAGTTGAAATTAACATTTTGGGATTTTTTGGCCATGAGACAATCATGAGATATTTCAAACTGTTGATATAAGACACGATTGAATCTCAATGGATGCAGCAGCAAAATGAAACAGGACAGAATAATTTGAGAGAACATTGTAAAGGGTCTTTCATATACCTTTGCTGACGAGAGCACACTGGTTTCGTCATTCCATTTGGATTCCAGGATATCGGCAGCGGAGGCATATCTTCATAGGCAGCAGGAGGTTGCATATCTTGATGAGGATCTAGAAGTAATTTCGATACAAGTTTAAATACATTTCCGATGTTCTAACACTGTTTCTATCGTATTTGTAATAAATTTGTATCATATCTCTTTTTTCTTCATTCGTGAAAGCCATTTTTCGCCACAAATTCATTGACTTGTACATTAAAAAAAGTCACTGAGTATAACAAATTGAAAGTCAAATTCAGAAACGTCAAAGCCTATTATGGAAAGGTGAAATTTGGTTCTATTCAAAACAGAAAGAATCCAATGTAGCGCCCATTAGAAAAAACGAAGTTGATGATGGTGGTCGAAAAACGAAACGTCGGATAGCAAATCTGAAGACACCATTATGTAGCAGGGAAAAAGTGGCAATATGGAACTGCAATTTATTTTTGAATCCCTCGAAGATTAAAGCTAGAAAAAAATAAAAACAATTTTCCAAAATTTCTCCGGATATATTCGGAATTTCATAACTTTCTCGACGGCATATTATGATTCAGGTAAATACGCAACTTTGTCCTAATTCAATTATCTTCGTTTCTCTTATACTTTCCGACATCCCAATGGTGAGGATCGAGTTTGTAACACACTGTATAGCATGAAATTAGATAGCAACCTCTTTTGCAAACATTTATTTGAGAAAATTAAATAGATGTCTTTGTTTCTGAAATTATTTTGAAATAGTTTTTCTTTATTGCTTGCTCTGTGATGACAATCTTGAAGACTTCAGGACTCCGTCGAATAGTTTTTCAACAAACATTGTTGAATTCCAGAAGAATAAACTTCAAACATTTCTCTTCCGAATGTAATACGTCGTAACCATGATTTACCTCGTGTAGAATAGGCCTTTCCATACAAGGAACTACTTCAATGTTCTTTCATTCTTTTGGGAAACGTTCTCCCTGTTTGACCAATATGAAGTTTTGAATCAAGAACTACAAGTGAACATATTCTTTTGATATACTTGTGTGGTTAACAGAAATGATCTAAGTAGCCATGTTTGAAACATTTGACAAACGATAAAATAAAAAGAGTGTCATTTATTTCATCGTTTAACCATTCGTCAAATGTTTCAAACATGTCTACTCAGATCATTTCTGTTAACCACACAAATATTTCTCATGGACAAATAAGCATTTTATGATTCAAATAAGTTGTTGTTTTTAGTGAAGTGTTTGAATTATTATTCGATGTATCAGCTACGTCGAAATCCTTGTCTTTCGACGTAGCTGATTCTTCAATTTGGACAAACCCAACTCATAGCTTGTTTATGTAATTTTTTCAAAAATAATTGAATCACACCTATATTGTGACTGTTATTGACAGCAATTTAATCATAAATTCAATTCTCTTTGTGTATTAATCACTCTCTGAAATGGGAATTGATAGCTGTTACTTCATGATGTTATTTATGTTTGTTTCAAGAAATTATGTCCTTCTCTGGTGGTTCGCTAAAAATTGTAAAATAACGTTCATTATTGATTTCTGTTACAGTCGGATCTAGATGAATGACATTGACTTCACCAAATTTGCTCAAGTTTATGAAATGATTTAGTACAAATTCAGACTCTAGAGGTTGTCAATGACAATTTCAGTTAGCAAAGGACTTGAGAATAACTGGATTTGAGTAAGTATGGAGACCTTCGTCCTTTTGGTCTTTGATTTCAACTGAATACTGATTTGTTTGTGAGGCTCAGAGATAAAAATTCCTTTGATGAACATCCTGTACTACAAATTGAATGTTTTTATCAAACAAGGACGCCTAAAAACTCAGCAACGATTTAAGTGTATCAAAACCTATAATCAGTTGTAGTATACTTGAGAATCGTCATTACCAAATATCTCACAATTAGGTGTATTCAAATTTGTAAAATTGGAACACCACGATTATAGTAATAACCATGATGATGTATTGATGCTGCCAAACTTTTGCCCCCTGGTGATAACGATATCAATCAATGGTGTCCATTTGTTATTGATGAAATGTAATTTGAAAATGATGCCAAACTGGACTCGCATGATGAAAGCGGCGGGAGTCGGTATATTTTAATTAAAATGATTATGCTTGTGAAGGTTTCCTTTACAGTTAGTTACACGACTTTCTTGAACTCCAACTCCAACTTTTTTCAGTTATACCAGATTCAGAAATGAGAGAATAGCAAGTCATGATATTCGTGTTAGAAGTAAGGTTTTATTTTGTGAATGAAATAGTTTGCGAAGCGGGCGTAGCGAGTTGAGCAATTTCACGAACAAAATGAAAATTACTTTTAACACAAATATCATACAAATGTTTTTGTACAACTATCCTGTTTTTATAATGAAATAAATGAGTTTAATATAATATATAATAATGGATGTTTGTTGGTTGGTTGGTTGGAAAATGATAAACTTTTACATCGCTCAACCGATCGTGATGAAACTTGACATGTATG
>NW_019289958.1:0-20074 GCF_000500325.1 Leptinotarsa decemlineata | reverse complement strand
TACTCCCCAGAGATTTTCCACAGCGTGTGAACTTCAGTCAGTGGTATCTACAAAGTATTGCACTAAATCCGCAGTTTGAGACACAAATTTTGTTCACAGACGAAGCAAATTTTTCTCGGAATGCCATTCAAAATTTCCATAACAATCATGTGTGGGCTGAAGAAAATCCCCATGCAATAACCGAAACCCATTTCCAACACCAATTTTCGGTTAATGTATGGGCAGGAACTATAGGTGATCATCTAATAGGCCCATTTTTTCTACCAGGACGCCTTGATGGCCGTTCTTATTTACACTTTAGGACATACGTCCATAGGAAGTTTTTTTCTTAAAATGGGTCTAAGAATTACCTCCTTAAATATTAGCATGTGTTTAAGGAACACCCTGTATAAGTAGCAGATTCCTTTTTTTGACAATTTATAATAGCAAAAAAATAAAGTCATTTTTTTTATGAAACCCTCTATATCTTTCAGGGTTTTTGATAGAATATAGGATTCTCTTTCCAACAAAATGGCGCGGTAGGAGATATTTCATCCACTATGACGTCATACGTGGGAATATTGATGTTGTGAGAAACATAAGACGAAGTTTGCTCAGTTCTCAAATGAACATTCATAAATGAAGTCATATTGCCCCCATATATAAAATAGAGAAAATCGTTTCTAAGTCTCCATTTTCAAAGCAAATGGTCCTCGATGGAACGAAAATATTATGTTTCATCAAATAGTTCGAAGAAATATACAGAGTTGTATTAAATATTCCTTGTCAGGCCAAGTACTTCTGGAAGCACCCTGGTAATGCAGAATAGTGCATCCTATACGAACTTACAGCAGAAGGAGCATTCAAAAATCATCAGATATACAGGGTGTTCCTTTGAAATGAGAAGTAGTGGCCAACTTACCGTACAACTGAAAATGAAGGTGAGTTTAATGCCTATCTCAAGTGAACAATATATCATTATGCACTACTTTTCATCCAAACTTTTCAAATCTCGAGTCTCTGTACCTTTCGAATTACGTTTAACTAGCCCTAATCCAGAATCACCCTGTACGACTACCGCTCCGTTTTCAGTTACGAAATGGTAATAATAAACTATTCCATCGCGAGAAGTAGGCCGCCAAAGTAATTATCCTCAATTATTATTAAATTCATTAGCATTCCAATCCGGCTGAAGACGATTACAATTGTACCTGACATGTGAAATAGATGTGAGCGCCTCTCGAAGTTGATAAACAAGAGGGATTAAGATGTGCTTACATTCTTTCACACGTATTACGTTTCAATTAGGTTTTCATAATCTACCGCTTTATGTAACGATCATAAACGAGAAGATCTTAGCTAGGTCACGATGCTCTAGACTAGTGTAATACCACTATGTCATATAAAAGTACCGGGAATTGGTTCATGAAACGCAGAATATGTAAAAATAAATTAATGGATGTAGCCGTTACTGCGTGGTAGTAAATCATCATGAAAAATGAGAATTGAAACTTTCTATGTTTTTACCACTTTTATTCCTGCAGCTTTTGTTTTCAATAGGAGGTTAATTTTCGGTAGCAAATAATGAAAAATCATTTGTCATCCTAAAATTCACCACTTTTCATCCCTCATGCTTCGGCTACACTTTCATTTTTCTTTCTCACCTATAAAAACAACGAGACAAGGAAAAACAATCAGTGCCACACGTCACATCAGCCGTGCCCATATTTTGTTTAAATAAACGAACATTGCCGTGGGTCGTGGGTTATTGTTCTTTGAAAATAACAACCAAGGCGTTATTCAACGGATAATGGAGAACGTTCAGAAAGAAGAAAGATCACGAGTTTCAGTTTAGAATCAACACAGAAGTGAAGATTACGATTCAATTACAGGTTTTCAAGTTGCCATACGGGAATCAAACGTAACTCGAGTTTCCTTATTGATATAAATTACCTCCTACGATTGGTATCATCAATCGGTTATTGTTGCGAAATGGTGAATTGTTCGATTGATTTTTCCGTTAATTGATGATCGCCAGGTAGCGATCCACCTTGAGTTTATCCACAATCCACCCACCTTCTTATCTAACTGGTTTCTTGAGAGCCAATGAAAGATCACTCATATATATTAGACGAGGGCTGAAGCCTTCAAAAATGGTAAAAAGTGAAAAAAAAAATAGTAGGATGAAACCCATTAGAAAAGGAGGGGAATGTGATAAAAATGAAAGGAAACATGAATTATGGGCGATCTGAGTTGGGGAAGTGGAAGAGGGTGAGTTTTAAGGGTAGAAAATGGTTTATTTCGATTTCCGGCAAAACTACAAGTCCTATGAGAGAAGATTGATGGTGGTTGGATTCGTGGTTCAGATACTGGTTCAGATAGTTCCCTTTCGAGACCTTCCTTTGTATAACAGAGCCCGAAGGCACGGTCTAGTATAGAGTCTTGATGATTCTTCTCTTAGTCGATTGATGGTGGTTGGATTTTTTGTTCAGATACTGTCCTGTGTGAGTGGGTTTTCGGTATACAGATACTTCCCACTTAGTGTCGGTCCTCTTCACCAAAACGTCTAAGAATGGCAATTCGTTGTGGATTTCCTTCTCCATTGTGAAATTGATGAAAGGTCTCACGCTGTTAATGTGTTTCAGGAAGGCGTCTAGTTCAGTATTCCCATGGTTCCATATTATGAAGACCTATTTTGAGTTTTTGATATGCTTCTTTATGCCTTACCATTTTGATAATAAAATGTCCGCTGGTAACTAGTTGTTTTGTCTGGGCGGGGCAAGTTCGAAATTTTGAGGTATGAGGGCAGAAGATTTTTGTGGCTTTATTTAAAAATTTTGACGGGGAATTTAATATCAGGAAAGTTTGGATTCTATCTATCTTTTAAGGTTCCTGTAAACTTCTATGCTGTTCTAAAAATATAGCGATACTTCAATTCCAAGGAGTATATATTAAAGAAGGATTTGCTAAAAAAGTGTGCTCACTGTTCACTGTTGCTAGATACTAAGTTCCCCTAAAGTTGTACTCACTTGAAATGCGTGCGATCTTACCCCAACTTACCTCACTTCAATTTTTTATTTCGCACCCTATTATGAACGTCTTGTAGAATGTTATCCGTCTCGAGTTAATTTTACCCACATTTGAGGCAATTTTTCATCCTCCTTTCAACCATCCTGTCACATTCAACCCAGTTAGTCTTATGTAAACCCGTGTTCGTTCTGTTTTCCTAAGAAAGATGGCTATCACCGCAATTAACGCGACCGTTTAACATTTGCAATTACATTCTCGAAGAATGCTCGTATACTTCCCAAATCGAGTTATTTACACGGATCGGTCGCCCACGATTACTTGTACATGATACACGTCGCGACGTGGAAGAAGAGAACGTGTCTAATTGATTATTTCTGGTGTTTCAATTAGTAGTCTAGTAGTCTAGTCAATGACCGTTTTCCCGGGTAATTTTGCCAAACAGTACCGATGTTCATAAAAATTTGGATTTGGGTGTTGACTTCAGATGGGTACAGGAAAGGCATCAGAAAAGATAAGTGCAAGTGTGAAAGTCTAACCAATTTTGAGATCCCCTGACACAAATTTCACTCACCCGGTATAACAGCAGATAAAAAACTATGCTCTCTGTTGGGAAACTCATGACAAAAATCACTAAAACATAAAAATGGATAATTGGTGTCAAGGAAACATGAATAAAAAAATCAATATTCCTACTTGCAGAATTGGAACCTCTGGTGAAAAATAAGTACACTAACTGCGGGATACCCAAACTAAGTTGCCATAATCAAAAAATGAGGAAGGACTTCGTGATTTGAAAAAAATTGGAACAGGAAAAATGTTACAGTACCGCTTTGTGGGAAAATTATTTACTTCACATAAAATTACCAAGCACAAACTGAAGTTTCTACATACATATTGTAATAAGCTCAAGAGAGCATTTCATGAAATTATTAAATAATACCTATAATAGATAAACAAGAATTTTAGAGTCTGTATTATGGTTTCACATATATCTGTTCAGTAACAGCAAATAAATGAGCAACTTTCAGAAAATAAATTATAGAATGTTGAAATTACTGTAAATCAAGTAAATATTCTTTAAAAAACCATTACATCATACCGTTCAACTCCATTTTTATTGTTGAAGCGAACATCTTCTGTAAAAGGCAGGGTTTTCAGTTCAATATTTTAAGATATTATCATGACAACTCTTTGAAAATGTTCATATTGAACAAAACTCAACAAAAAGATTGCCTTATTAGAAACATTCACCATCGAGATTTGAAAGTAATCATGTATACTCACGCTTTTTTAATTTCAGCTGTAGTTGCAGTTTTGGGCACGTCAAGGACTCTGTAATAGTCCATTTTGGTGCCACCTGATGGATCTTTATAACCCAGCTTTGAAGGAGAGCCCTGCGAAAATAAAAATATTAAAATACTGATGTATATAGGAAGAATTTTGTGTTCTTGAGCTTGCACTTTGTTGATGACAGATCAGTAAATATTTGTCTACTGATGATTGACTTCAATTACTGTCATCAATAAATTATCATTTAGTGACACAGGTTGAGAACTTGTTGGAATATTGAACGATGAGGGTATGCAACAATACTTCTTCAATTAAATGTGACATTAGACATTTCAATAGAAATTTCTAAAGATAAAATTTACACAGCAATACGAAATCTAAAACAGCATATAGTTTTCAAATAACTGACTCAACAGGTGCCAAATGGATGTATTAAATCAATCTAATTATGTGAATTTCCTTCATTAACAATAGGTTGGGTATCATTTAAATTGAATTCATGTTGAGCAAATATTGAGAACAATGTGTCCCTGAAACCACAATAAACTAATATAAATCAATTAAATATTGATCAAGCTGGTGCCTTACTACTAAATGATTCACAGGTCTAACAATAAATAACAACATACCCACCTAGTTCATGAACTGTAGTTTCTGCTCAGTTTTATATTGGTAAATCATTTTGGAATTATAAATCAGAACTGTTTTTGCAAACGAAATTTTAAAAATCTAATTCAACATTTTTGATAAATGCATTCAAGCAAAATTTTATATATTAGAACATAAAATAAAAATCTCACGCCCACTTACGAGTACCCACTTTCCAACGTTATTTTAATATTAGGTGTAGGTAGAAAAAACATAGTATACTGTAGCCAGTTTTCAACGGGAGTTCAGGAACGAACCCACTATATCAATTCAAGGTCGGGTCATTGATTTTCATGAACCTAGTGAAATATACAAAGCCTGAAGAGTAAATTTCATTTTAGAAAGCTTCACATAAGAACGTACCTATATTTTATCTATAAGTATGGATCAAAACATGTGTTTAATTGATATTGGAATTTAAATTGCCCACTTGTAATTTTGAAAGATACCGTCCAGATTTGAAGTTTGAGAAACGATGGAACAAATAGCACTCAATTGCAACTTCACTCACCTGTAATGGAATGAAAGTTATCCGAAAAAAAACGTTACGCTACTGGTGGAGTTACAACACATTAATATTTTTCAATTGTCAATGTTTCCATTCATAGCACTGCCATAACATTATCATATAATGAGTGATTCCAAACAGAAGCACAAATCACTAAAATCCAAAATCAGTATATCACAAAAGTTTTAAATGTTATTGTTCACAAGATATAATAACTGTCCCTACTCTCACCACCTACCTAGCATAAGTCATAAATTCACTGAACTCCTGTTAGCTACACGACAAAAAAACACCAACTAGGAAAATAATTCCGTAAACATGTCAAAAAACATTCACAGAACACAAATATCCTGTTAAACAGGAAATCTTCTTCTTTTGCTTTGAAACCCCAGAAGAACTTGTGCAGAAAATGAATGATTTGTCGAAAGAATTTACTGATTGGTGTAGTGACAATTCCTTAATTGTCAATCCTGACAAAACAGTATGTCTACAGTTTTATTCTCGTACAAAAATCTCAAATGATTATTTTGTGTGCGTAAACAACAAAAATATATATTTTTCGGGTTCAATAAAATTTCTAGGCACATATTTAGATGTAAATTTGAAGTGGAATACGCATGTTGATCAGACTAATTCGTCTAATATTTGGCTTAGATTACCGAATGACGTGTAGGAATCATTTTTTAAAGTTTATATTACTGACGGTACCATCGAGTTTACATTTATAAAACTGTAACATATGTTAAACTCAACATCAAGAGCTTTTCAAAAAATTCTGACTCTCATGGCCATGCTGGTTACCATGGCGACTTATTTAGAAGTATAAAGCACCGTACATCACTTCACGAAAGCAGTCCTAAATATAAAGGAATACGATTCTTCAATCATCTCCCAAGTGATATCAATAACGAAAAAAATATTAAAAGATTCAAAACAAGATGGAAAAACTATTTAGTGGAATCCTACTTTTATGACATTAGTGAATATTTTGCTAATTCATAGTTTTTTGATTTGTTGTTTGCTTGTTTGTATGGACGATATGTTTAAAGTAATATAGTTATGTGTACCTATATATGTCTGTGTATATACATCTTATAACTTGTCCTATATCATGTGTATGATCTTAAATGATGAATAAAGATCATTATTATTATAAATGGATCGTTCCTCCCACCAAGACGTCGCCTTCGATCAAAGCAAATCTATTACCACGTCTCTGTTTACATAACACAGGAATGATTCAACAGATCTGATGAGTCTTACGTAAAGCTGAATGCGGAAGAATCAAGGGTCAGGTCAGCGTAGGGAACTTTTTTTCGAGGAGCATAGATAAGCCGATTTTGTAGATGGTATAACACGTTCGGATTTCGCTTTAGAGTTTTACGTGAAAGGCCGATAATTATGGGCTTTGGCGGAGGCACCGCTCACGGAACTATCGCCAGTGTTTTGTTTTATCGAAGGAGCCTGAACCGGAGAAGTGTCTAGATGTAATGTGAGGCTGTCGAAGAGTTTGATTGATTTTTAAGGGCAGTGAAGCTGGTGATGGACGGAATCAACTATTTTCGAGAATCCAGTGCTTCGGAAGAATCGAGTGAATAATCGAGAATCGAAAACTTTCAGAAATAGGTAATGTTTATATGCAAAAACAAAACATAACCTCGAAATGGGTATCGTTTTTGGAGAAATTAGGTTTTGTATGTGTAAATTGATGGATGTAGCCGTTACTACGTGGTAGGGGATCATAATGAAAAGGGAAATGAAAATTTCTATGTTTTAGGGAAATTTTCATTTCCCTTTTCATTTTGTATGTGTATATCATATACATACATACATGATATACATACATGATATATGCATGATATACACAGATGATATATACGAAGAGAAAAGAAAATTAAAGAAAAACAAAATTTATTGCCCAACAGATGAATCAATTTACAGGACAATATACAGTGTGTCAATTTTAAAACTTACAAATGAAATAGAAAAATATTTGAAACCGTTTCTAGGATAGTAAGGGGGAAATAAAGTGACATGAAAGATAACTCACCCCCAACAACCCTCACCCACCAAAACTTAAAAAGTTTAAATTGCAAACCCCTACTTGCGATACAACATTGAAAAGACTATAAAAATGCTATCCAATGGTATAAATGACAATTGTACAGGGTGAAACAATAATTGTGAAACTTTGGCTTGAATGTAATATTTAATGTGTTTTTTGTTAAACTGCAAATTTATTAAAAATATCAATCAAGTAAATGTTCAAAGTGGTTCCGTTGTTTTGTAAACAATAATACAGCCTATTTTCAAATTCTGCACGAACTTTGGCAAATGTTGTTCTAGTAATGGCGCGACATGCTTGCGTAATTCTTCCTCGCAATTCCCCAAGTGACGCAGGTTGAGTTTTATAAACAACTGACACAGAAAAAAGTCAGGTGGTGCCAAGTCTGGTGACTTTGGTGGCCACTCAATGGGACCTCTCCATCCGATCCATTTGTTCGGATAATTAGTATCCAACCAGTGCCTAACTGGAGCTGCATAGTGAGGAGGTGCTCCATCTGGTTGGAGGTGCAGCAAATTTTTGTCTACAGCTTGGGTGTTCTGTAAACC
The DNA here is from genome assembly GCF_000500325.1 of Leptinotarsa decemlineata. Taxonomy (NCBI): domain Eukaryota; kingdom Metazoa; phylum Arthropoda; class Insecta; order Coleoptera; family Chrysomelidae; genus Leptinotarsa; species Leptinotarsa decemlineata. The sequence continues at coordinate 12,006 of NW_019289958.1, read as the reverse complement.
ATCGTGACAACTACAGCTGAATGACAGTACACATCGTACAAATGATGAAAACTAATGACATTTAAAATTCTCAAACAAACCAAAAATTATCGACTCTGACACAAGCCAAAAAGCAGATCTTTTCAACTTGTTTTGCAAAAACGGCTAATCAAGTTTTTATTTAACAAAAAAAGTATCAACAGACACTTATCATTCAAAATAATAGTCCGGGAGGTAGCATTACAAATAAAAAAGTGATAGTAAGTCGGCTGATATTAAAGTTCGTGCAGACTTTGACAATAGGCTGTATTATTGTTTACAAAACAAGGGAACCCACTTTGAACATTTACTTAATTGACATTTTCAACAAATTTGTAGTTCAACAAAAAAACTTATTGAATATTCCATTTAAGCCAAAGTTTCACAATTATTTTTTCACCCTATACAATTATCATTTATACCATTGGGTAGCATTTTTATAGTCTTTTTAATGTTGTATCACAAGTAGGGGTTTGCAATTTAAACTTTTTGAGTTTTGGTGGGTGGGGCCTAGGGGGTTGATGGGGGTGAGTTCTCTTTCATGTCACTTTAGTTCCCCCTTACTATCCTAGAAACGGTTTCAAGCATTTTTTGATATCAGCTCTCACTCGTGAGATATAGCCCATTGTAAGTTTTGAAATTGACACACTGTATAATATAATAATGCAGAATACATAAAGGCTACTTAAATTAAATGTATAAAAAAAGATTGACATATTAAGGATTTGCCAATGATATTGGCATTACGTGTAAAGGAGCAACCTCTGCACTTTTTAACATTCATTGCGAATTTATTGATTTGACACCAGTTATTTGTCAGGTCTAATTGAGACTGGAGATAAGAGCAGCTCTCTAAACTTGTGATAGATGAAAAGATCTTCAAGTCGTCTGCAAAAAGTAGGTTGTCACACGAAAGCTCGGAGGTGAGATCATTTATAAAGATGAAGCAGGGGGTCCCAGATTGAAGCCTTGTGGCACACCGGATGGTGATAAGTATGGTGTAGACGCAAATCCATTATAAAAAACAACATTGGTTCTCTGATCCAAATAACAGCCTAGAAGTTGAGTTAGTGAGAGATTTGAACCTATTTGGGCTATTTTCTCTAGTAAGATGGAGTGACTAATTCTCGACTCGTTCTTTTCTGTCCATTACTTCTATCAAAAACTGCTTGATACTGCAGATATTAGATACAGTGGACTTATTTGCTAGAAAGCCATGCTGGTTTGCAGAGATCAGGGGTTTGACTTGTGATATTAGTTGGTCATACACAGATATCTCGAAGGTCTTCGCGAAGTTACACAGAATAGATATTAGTCTATAGTTCTCAATATTCTCTGAATTGAGAATTTGGCAGATTTTTGATGGTTTTCATCGTTAAGGAAAATGAGATTCGCTTAGGATTGTGTTGAATATTTTCAACAATAGACAAGCAAGAACCTGAGCACAGTCCCTCACTAGGAAGCTATGAATGAAATCATATCCAGAAGTCATTTTATCGGGTAATTTCCTAAGTATTACTTGTTCCTCTGTGGAAGGTGTTATGAAAATATTTTCTCCTCTCATAGTATCAGAATTGAACTCAAGATTTGTATGGTGGAAGAAAAAGTTGCTAAAGAACGCAGCAAAATCGTTTCTATGTCTAGCTAGATGATGAGCTCTAACAACCAAGGAGCATCACAATAGATCTGAAAAAGTCGCAGTAAATCAGGCAATTGGCTAGCTCTCCGACAATTTAATCTAATCTGCCATCCACGGAATTTTGTTTATTTTCTTTCTCTTTCCAACTATACACCTCATCTCTGTAAAATCCTTTTTTTAATGTACAATCTTTCAAAAATCTCATACAGACACCTGTGCTGAATCACATCTGAATGTCAAATTTCAACTACGAGTTGATATAATGTACCCAGTGTCTATACCAAATCGGGATTCGACAATCTATCAATGCTTTGAAGAAACCACACAAGTACAAGACTGGTTTGCATTACAACATCGACATACTCGTACACACGATCTAAAGAAGAAACCAAGTGGGAGGATTATGGGATCATTGATTGGCCTAGATAAATCAAAGTGTTTGCTCGGAGAACATGTAAATCTAAATATTGGACTCGATTAGGCAGGGGCGTAGTGAGAGATTATTACTGAAGGGTGTCGTGAACGAATTAGGCCACGTGTAGATATTTTTGTAGGCGAAACTACTTCTTCCTGGACTCTGAAGTTGACTTTTTTTCAACGGTCCATACTTCTTCTTCTATTACACGAGATTTGGTATTGTTGTGTTGGATAGTGGTCTTGTTGTGCTTGTTTTCACATGACTCATTAGAAAAATGCAAAGTCTGGAAGTTTTGAATTTGTTTGACCTACTCATTTTCAAATATGTGCATAATTTCCAGACCATGGATAGTGGAAATTGACAGCTCCAGCATTTCCTGAGCGACACACATGCAAGCAAAATATTCTTACACTTGTTGAGCAGTATATCACTGATCAGCTACAATACCAAGGATCTGGAAATCATCAAAAGTCTGTCCCATTTTCAAGATAGGAGATAGACGAGATATTTCAAATTATCGGCCTATCTCTATTATTTGCAACTTTGCAAATGTTTTTGAGGAGCTGGAGCGAGTTATATATCGGCATGCATGTCGAAATATAAACATAAACCAATACGGTTTTATGAAAAATCGTTCAACGGTCACCAATCTTCTGACTGCAACGCAACATATTGCTGAATCTATTGACAATAGGGCCCAAACTCATGTTATTTACACAGACTTTTCTAAGGCCTTCGACAGACTTGACCATGGCATTCTACTAAACAAACTAGTAGCCTTTGGATTATCTCCATCCTCAATCTCACTCTTTCATTCCTATCTACGGAATCGAAAACAATATGTTCAGCTCAATTGTTTCAAATCTACCGAATATATTGCTTTTTCCGGTGTTCCACAAGGGTCAAATCTGGGACCGTTGCTCTTCAATATCTTCATTAATAATATTGCAGATGTTATAGATGTGTATTTCCTTTTGTATGCCGATGATCTAAAACTATACCGCCTCGTTGAGAACATAGATGATTGTGTGAACCTCTCAGCAATCGTAGGATGGGTTGTAAAATGGTGTTATGGACATAACTTGTCGATAAACCCTGATAAATGTAAGGTCATGTCCTACAGTTTAAAAACGAACATCTTGATCTTTGATTATTCAATAGAAAATGTTTCCCTGGTGAGACCAGAAACATTTATTGATCTTGGCGTCACATTTGACACTGCACTATCATTTGATAGGCATATCGAAGATGTTGTAACCTCCTCCTGTCGTTTTTACGTAACAGTAGTGATACTAACCTATAAAATTATCAAAAGCATAGTTGACTGCCCAACATTACTGGAAAAGTTTAATATTTGCATTCCTAGAATCTGTTCCAGACACATCTCGCACAAATGTTCTGGAAAATTCTCCGATCCATACCATGTGTAAAGTGACAAACATTGTTAGCGATAATTTATATATATTCAGTTACAAATTGTCAGATATAAAATCCTACTTCCTAAAATAATTGTTTTGTCACCTATAATAAATATAAAATGTGTAGTCTTTATAGTCACTTGTTTCTATTGTTTGTAGTGTTTGTAGACTTTACTGTCACTTGTTTGTGATGTATTTATTATACTGTGTTATTTCCTGCTCTGTAATTGGGCTGCCCTGTAGAGTATTTTATTGCAAATAAATAAATAAATGAATAACTAAACAAATGAATCAGTATATATTTGATAAGCTTTGGTGTATGGTGTTATCAAAACTTGCATTAGTTTCTTGAGGGGTTGATGAAACAAGTTTGAGGTTATGTTCCTGCAGCTCCGTTCAAAAATGAGCAACTCATCCAATTGATTTTGGTAAAAATAACATCAAGTACTAACTCAAGTTTTGACATAGGTCCGGGTTGTTAGGCCAGGGATTGAAGTTGTGCGATTTCAGCCCCTTCCAGGACGCAGTTGTCCGCTTTCTGACTCCCGGCGGTGTACTCCTCGAGGATACTTTTGACCCGCTTCGACGTATCTTCCATTGCTGCCAGGAGTTTTGCAGGGGGAAACGGGAGCTTCTTCCTAGATATCCTTCTGGGTCCTCCACGGGGAGTCCATGGTGTGGTCAGCTTGCTGATGGCGTTGGTGTTAAGGCTGTTCATCGTTCTTGTCGCGTATCGTCCTTGAAGTTCCTGAAATCGAAGGTTGATTGGTTTAGTATTTACTAGGTTGTATAAGGTTTGACATGTATAGCGGTAAGGGAGGTTGAGGATGTTTCGTGGGATTCTTTTCTCGGTTGTTAGGATGCTGTGGGATAGTCTCGGGTAAGCGTACAGTAGATCGTGACTTTCTAATCAGAAACTGGTCTGATGAACGTTTTGTAAGTGTGTAGAAGGGTTTTAATGTCGCATCTCCCGAGCTTGCCTCTCATTGCTTTCAGTAGATTTGCTCTTTTCCGGGCCCTGTCCAGAGTTTCTCTCAGGTCGACTTCCCAGTTGAGGGTCCTCGTGAAGGTGACCCCCCCAAGTAGGATACCGAGTCTTGGAGTATGGGGTTTTCTCCTAAAAGTGTGAGGTTCAAGTTATCAGTGATAAAAACAATGCCTCTTTACAAAATTCTTTTATTAGAATAACTCATGAAAAATATCAGTACATCGTCAAGTCCATTTCCTTTCAGAACGAATCCATCAATCAGTATCGGTATCCTCCCTGATGACTGTGACCAGCGCTGTGCCCGGTGAACTGGGTTGTCCTTCCAGCAAAAAATCCTGGTTGGTTTCCTGCGAAACCTCCCGTGTAACCGGTACTGTAACCACCACTGTACTGCGTCTCTCTGTACTGACCCTCATCAACTATTCCGCGAGCTTCGTCAGCCAAGTTCTGTTCGATGGACCTTTGGATGGCTTCCGGAATTGGTGGAGGAGTGGGGAGATGGGCACCAGAAGCGTGGAAACCATTTTCATCGGCTGCAACAAGATATTCGGTTGACTGACTATCAAAAACATCCTTCAGTGTTGAAGGAGATGTGAGCTACCGTAGCTGCACAGTGAAACACTTGTTCTGAGAATGCTGAACTCTAATGTTTTGAGTTTCTTGAAGGATTGAGATTAATGTCTTTTGGGAAATAACCCTTTCCTATAATTTCAAGGTAGTTTGCAATGGGTCGCTGTAGCACCCCTGCGATATACAGATAGCTGTCTATTGATGATTTTAGAATAATTCAGAAATTTTAGGGTTTCAACTGATTCAAAATGGTACATATTCATAATACTTCGCAATGCGTTTGAATTTGAATTTGAAAAGGAGTGATTTGAGTTCTGTCGAGCATTAAAAAGTTTCTGTAGCATATACGAATTCCTAATTTAGAATAGTACTCCAAGTTTTTGAGGTGCTGCATATATTGTTTCAGTTACTAGATTATTCTAAAACGTGTCGAATTTGACACCAAAAAAATTATTCAAATGCTGCTAGCAGAATGGGGATTATTCCTCAATTTGGGTTATTACAGCAAACGCAAGTTTGAACAAAATAAAGTTGAGTTTAATTCATGAGTTTTTCAAATTCAATTCGAAAAGTATTCAAATTGATGTTTCGAATGTTGGGTTTTAATTTTTAAAGGGATTTGTTTCTAATTCACATACTGGCAACAGCACCGAGAATACTACATCGGAGTTCAGATTACCTGGATATTCTACTTTAAAAAAGGAAAATTATCTTTATAAATCAACAATTAAGGCAAAATATAAATTATAGTTCAATACCACCTCCACAAGCCACATAAACAGCAGTTGTTTTGTTATTTATTTATATAGAGAAAGATAGGTTCGGTGCACAAAATGTCATATGTCACAGAATATCTCGGAACATAAGTAAACAGAACAGCACGCCTCTGAAATATGTCATCTTTGTTTGTCTCATACAGGTAACAGATTCATTGTCCTTTATTAGCTATAACCGATGTTGCCAAATGGTGAAATAGAAACGAATCCCTTTAAATGTTGAATGCATTATTTCATTCTTTTTTTTTAAGTATTTAAATAATTTTTTAAAGAAAAAGGTTGAAATGATAAGTTTAAAATGCGTTGTTTTATAGCTCTTTTATGAAAACTACTCGGGAGGATGTACAATTGGTCACATGTGCTGTGGGCCTACACCCACCTCCCCTACTCTATAGATACAGATATTATGTTCGGTATATCGTTTTCTTCTTGTGAAGAATTTCTTCTGAAAAATCTGCAAAACTACGAACAAAAAAACAGCCTGGGCATGTGGTATCGGCGTTAATTAGTAGGCAAGGATAGGATCAAAGTGAGCGAAACTCATCTTGTAATGCAGGTGTTCAGTATCTGTTTGACAAAAACAAAAGCGATGCCTGTGACAGATGTTTGCTGCAGAGTTTTTCATTACCTGCCATGCCATGTTCAGAAATCTAGACACAGACAGTTTTTTGGCTTCCTAGAGAGGAGAGGTTCTTAGCAGTTTGATACCAACTTGGACGTAGTTCAAGAGCCAAGCCGCTTGTCTACCGATAGTCTGTTACATTCCGCAAAAACCAGTTTTAGGAAACTGTAAGTTGTTCAAGCTCTCTCTCTCTCTCCAGAAAGAGTGGTCTACCTCTCCAAGGTGGGTCTAGCTAGAAGAATACCTTCACCTTCAGAAGAGAGTTTCATCTGACCCATTTACTATTACATTTCATGCAGTGAATTCATTTGGGCTCCAAGCCCCAAAATTTTCCACAGGTCCTTCGACATGCCCATAGAGATAGTCTGGCTTTATGACGAATATTTTCCAAGTGACTTTTCTGTTGAGAGGAATATATTCAACTTCTGCTGTGAATGATTAACCTCACCATGAAGGAAATAGAGTTGAATCACCCAGATTCCTCCTTCTGATGAAGGGAACTATCAAAATTATATTGGACTTTATAGATATCTGCTTCCTCTTACACTTACGGTGAACAGCTTTATGAGCTTGCGTATCTACCTATCCGCTGCCAATGATAATCAAGCAAACTGTCAATCAGGAGTGACCACAGAAGGGGAGTTACTCCTATGGGGAACTCCTGGTGACCTTGAACCTAATGGCTTCACTTCAAAAAGAGCTATTTTGTTCTATGAGTCAACTTCCATGACGGTGAAGCAGTCAACACTGTCAAAAAGTATCATACAACAACCACTAACCTGTATATTGGAGTTGTATCTGCTGTCCTTCGGGCGATGAGTAAGAGAACCCTCCATGAGCTCTTGTTCCATCCCCTCTGGCGTCTCCTTGCTCCTGAGCGCTGATACCGTTTCCGGTTTCGTAGGAGAAGCGATAGGTTCCATCGCCTTCGTTGACGTTGTCCAAACTGCGGATAGGGATCTGTTGACCGGATCCTGAGTAGGCTGACGAACCTGAGTATGCTGTGGCGAAGCCTGTTGCTGGAGCTTGGCCGGTGAATCCTGAGAATGAGTCGGACTGGTAGCTTCCTGCGGGTCTTTGGTAGGGGGGGAGGTAAGAGGTGTCGAGTCTGGCACTCAAGGCGGAGCCTAAGAGGGTGAGTGCGAGTAGGACCTGGAAGAAGAGCGAGAGTAGATTCAACGATTATTTGAATTACACGTGGAGGTTTCATAGGTTTTGATGTACAGATTTTATAGGTTTTCTTTTGTTTTTTTAATAAATATAAGGAATATTGCGAATACACATCTTCTTGTCAATAATACACTACAACTCACAATCGAGCTGGAAAGTAATGGTTTTAGATGCAACTGCAATGAGTTTTTGCCTGACTATCGGATTATATGGCATCAGAACCATCACTAATTAAGTACACTTCTGAATTGTCTAAATAGAATTGTCCAACCCATAGATGGCGCTATTCGTATTGTATTCACCGCTTTTTCAGTTGGTACTAACCTTTAAAAGAAAGCTGTTAAAATTTCATGATACTCTACTCATGAGTTTGTGAGTTATTTTGCTGAGAGTGACACCATTTTTGTTGATTTAAAAACAATGGATGAAAAACAATTTCGTGTTTTGATTTTACACTGCTTCTTGATGCGAAAAAACAGCGTTTTCTTTCTCAGGCTCGGCTTAGGCTTAGGTTCAATACCAATATTTCTGACACAGAAGATGGAATATTTATTGTCAAGACTGACAAATTGAAAAAAATGTTCAGAAACAAATTATGACAAAAGATATAAGGATATTTAACACTGATTCATGTGGTCAAAAGTATTTGACATTAATGATTTTGTTTTCGGAGCTGACACAATTGTAAAGTGAGAACAAAAATCAAACAGATGCATGTCAAACTTTTTGGGGTATATCAACTATTCCTTCTCTAACAGATAACCAAAAGGCATACTTAGATTTTCACTACCTTTTTTTAAATCCACGTTTTTCGTGTGTTTATTGATCTGAATCATCTCAAGAAGTTTTTTTGAACGAGTCATTCAGTGTGTGAAACTTGTACTTCTATTTTAATTCAATATAGAGTTGAAGCGCTGGAATTTTTATTCCACAATTATTGTTTCATATTTTATTGACAATATATGACTTGTTTATTCAGGTATGGATTTTTTTCAGTAAGATTTTTGATTTCTCGATAATTTTGATGCCGCTTTTTAAATATCGAGCTATTTTGTACAAAATTAGATGATATTTTTTGCTATATTGAGAGCTGGAAGTATGCAGTTTTCATGTATTTGCTCACTGGAACTTTTGCTTGATATTTTTGTTTCTAACTAGTGGTAAGAATTATTCTCTTAGAGTTACTTTATCATAAATTCAAAACTACCAGTGGAGGTGGAAGATTTTTTTCACTTTCTGAAGAAAGTCCTAACTTTGCAACTAGTTGTAAAGGGCAAGACAACAAAACCACATCCGAGCTTAGAAATTATATTATAGGTACATATTTTAGTGAGCCAAGAAATTTTTGTAATGGGTGATATTTGTATAGGAAATAATGAAGCTAAATTTATAGCACTTGGAGGTATTTCAGTTTTCATTCAAGTATTGTAAAGAAAGTCATCATCAAAATATGCTTCAATAGAGACAAGCTAATTTTATCTTCGGATGAAAACTTTTGGAAACTAAATCGGTTTTTTCAAAAATGATCTTGTGAATAACGTGAACCTCGAAAACTTCGTAAATAAGTCAAATGAGAAAACTGAAAACAAAAACCAAATACTAAAAGAATACTCCTGCATCTACAATGAGAACAGAGATTGTTTTGACACTCATAGCTTGTCTTGTCTTTGTTCTGTTGAATAGATGAGAAAAATCAGTTATAAATTCAATGTTCGATTAGCTTCCGAAAAACAACGTGATCTAATATCTGCTTATCAATAATTTTTGTCAAACTCAATATTTTTTTCCATTAATGCACTTCAAAAACTATTTTTATTGATTTAAGGAAAGTACAATACCAAACAAAGGTTCCTCTCCAAGTGGAATTCAGATAATATTTTCTAGAAAATCTAGTACCGTGAAAAACGCAACAATAGCTGGCAAAAACTCCAAAACTCTTACCTTCATTTCTAAGTAAAACTACCACACTCAGATATCAGAGCAAGAAATGATCGAATGATATCAACAACTCGCTCCATTTGACTTTTATACACATCGTCACCTCGTGGTTTAGCCCCCGAAATTAAAGAAGGATGGGCCGGCAATCACATTCAAATGATTCGAATGATTTTTTTAGATTGTAGAATCGGATCACCTTTAGGATGGGCTTCAAGGTCGCGGGTAATGAGTCTGCGATTCTTCGCAGTGTCTAACTGAAGAACGCTGCATACCTCAAGAAGGTGTATTTTTGCATGGTTCTCTTGTTTCCCAGTGCAGGATTCAAGTACTTTATTAATTTTTACCCTCAATCAAAACTGTGAAGTTTATTAGAAATACTTTTTTGATCATTAGAAAATGAAATTGATGAAGAAAATGTGTGAGATTCATGAAGAAGTGAAGATAACTGTATGCAACAAAGATTGAAAAATTCCAACCTGGGTAGAAAGTGACATAAGTAGGTGAAAAACTTGTGTAGGTTAGATTAGGTTAGGTAGTCCAAAGTGAGTGGATCTATTCGACCCTCCACCGCAACCTGCAAGGGTTTATTGTGGCTCATACCTATACGAAGCCGATTAGTTTGTATGATGAGTGGTGTTTCACGTCAAATGGTAAGAGTACGGCTCTGCCGAACTCTAGAAACCTGATTCGGTCCCCAGCGGGGCAGGCACAAAAGTATGTGCTCTGCTGTTTCATCATTTTCCAAACAGAGGCGAAACACACTGTCTTCCGACAGTCCGAGTCTCTGCAAATGGCATCCGTGGAATTACTCACAAGTGGTTCGAAAATTATCTCACAGGAAGAAGTCAGATTGTGAAAACCTCATCATCCTCATCAGAAGGCGAAATTAAGAAAACAAACAAATTTTCCCACAATAACAATAAATGCATTCTCCGAAGAAGAGATTTTGCAAACTCTCAGACAATTAAAACCAAAATTCACAGCGGGAGACGACAAAATTCCAAGCTTTCTAGTAAAAGACTCTGCATACCTACATTTTTGCAAAGCCACTTCAATTAATTTTCAACAACAAGTAGTGGTGCTCCTCAAGGAAGTAATCTAGCCCTTCTTCTATTTTTTTGTTTATAAATGATATTGTTTCAAATATCTCTAGTAACATATTACTCTTTGATGATGACTTGAAGATTTTCAGATCCATTGAATCAACCGAGGACTGTCTTATTCTGCAGAAGGAAGTTAATTCGATGAACAAGCTTCCACTGAAGCTTCCACAACAATATATAGTTTGAGTATGCAATAAATGACGTCATATTAGAACAAAGCACGAAAACTAAAGATCTGGGCATCATATTCGATAAGAAACTTATCACAAATTAATCAAATAACATCTTCTGCAGAAAAAATGCTTGGCCTTATCTTCAGGACGTGTAGAGACTTTCAAAACCAAGAATGTTTTGATGCATATGTCCGATCTCGTCTGGAATATGGCTCCCTAATGTGGTCACCTATATACAATGTGCATATACAGCAACTCGAATGTTGTCAAAGAATCTTTATTAAATACATGGCTTACAAACTGGATGGAGCTCACCCATCCCAAGGAATAGAGTGTTGCTAAATAGAGTTGCCCTCTTATCCTTAGAGATTCGCTTAGGATTGTGATAGACAAGCAAAAACCTGAGCACAGTCCCTCACTAGAAAGCTATGAATATGATCATATCCAGAAGTCATTTTATCGGGTAATTTCCTAAGTGAAAGTATTACTTGTTCCTCTGTGGAAGGTGTTATAAAAATATTTTCTCCTCTCATAGTATCGGAATTGAACTCAAGATTTGTATGGTGGAAGAAAACGTTGCTAAAGAACGCAGCAAAATCGTTTCTATGTCTAGCTAGATGATGAGCTTTAACAACCAAGGAACATCACAATAGATCTGAAAAAATCGCAGTGAATCAGGCAATGGGCTAGCTCCCCGACAATTTAATCTAATCTGCCATCCACGGAATTTTGTTTATTTTCTTTCTCTTTCCAACTATACACTTCATCTCTGTCAAATCTTTTTCTTAATGCACAATCTTTCAAAAATCGCATACAGACACTTGTGCTGAATCACATCTGAATGTCAAATTTCAACTACGAGTTGAAATAATGTACCCAGTTTCTATACCAAATCGGGATTCGACAATCTATCAATGCGTCGAAAAAACCACACAAGTACAAGACTGGTCTATTGCATTACAACATCGACATACTCGTACACACGATCTAAAGAAGAAACCAAGTGGGAGGATTATGGGATCATCGATTGGCCTAGATAAATCAAAGTTTTTGCTCGGAGAACATGTAAATCTAAATATTGCACTCGATTAGGCAGGGGCGTAGTGAGAGATTATTACTGAAGGGTGTCGTGAATGAATTAGGCCACGTGTAGATATTTTTATAGGCGAAACT
>NW_019289957.1:260760-280459 GCF_000500325.1 Leptinotarsa decemlineata | reverse complement strand
ACTTTCATATGCGAGTGTAAAACAAATACCTCCTCACACTTCTGCACTCCTGATACTCAATTTTTCAAATTTCCGTAAATCACTGCTGGTTATTCCAACTTTGAATGAATTTCACGCAATTCGAAATTTTTCACTCCTGTATCTTACGTGAAAATAACTGAAAAATTGCATTCAGGTCCAAATGTTTGTATATGTTGCACTTTTATATTCTTTTTAGGGATTGAGCATGGGTGTAACAGTTGGCTAGTTCTGCAATTGTGGAAGCCACCAGGCTGTAGGTGCCAGGCGGTTTTTCAGGTACTAAATCTGTCAAAACTATAATTTTGTCCCCAACTCACTTAAACGATTGAAATTCACAAATTTCAAAACAAAATATGAAGACTATTTGTTCGGCTGAAATGAAAGAAAATTATTGATTTCTTGTGAGGAATAGGTAAACTAAACTCTATAGGTAAGGTGTTTGTTTGTATTTATATTATAATATCATTTTATGTAACAATCACAGTCAAATTTTTGTTTTCTCCCTTTTCGGGGTTAAGTGGAAGAACATTTTTATATTGCATTACGGACGATGGTCCTTCATTTCACTTGCTTGTTTCAATATTTTTTCTTTAGGTGGATGAGAGAGAGATACGTCTACGAAGTGGAGACGGGGAGGGCCATGACCCCAGACAACTTGGTAGAGGGCATGTTAACCTCAAAAAAAAAATGGGAAAAAGTCGTAGATTACGTTCGAAGTGCCGTTACACACAATTTTTCGAATTTTCGTAAATCATTTCTGCACCTGGTTATTTCAACTTTTGAATGAATTTCAGGCAAAGCCCAAGCGAGGAAACGCACTATTACAGCCTGGCTATCCAGATGGGAGGCAAATGTGGGAAAGGTCCAGTAGACCAAAGAACTTATTCCCGATATCAAAGTGTGGCTGGGATGCGACTTCAGAGTACTAAATTACTTCCTGACACAAGTCAGGAAGTCAATTCTTCAAATTCCCATAGATCATTTATGCACCTGGTTATTCCAACTTTTGAATGAATTTCACGCAATTCTAAATAATTCACCTCTTTATCTCACGTGAAAATAACAGAAAATAAGTCAGTCAGATGTAAATTCGTGTATATGTTGCACATTTATATGCGAGTGTAGAACAGAAACCTCCTCACATTTCTGTGCTCCTGATACTCAATTTTTCCAAATATTTGTAAATCACTGTTACTGCCGGTTATTTCAACTTTGAATGAATTTCACAATGTTCGAAATATATCACCTCTGTATCTTAAGTGAGATTAACTGGAGAAAATTCAATAGAGCTCTTATTTTTGGGGGAAACAGAAACCTCTTCACACTTCTGTACTCCTCATAGTCAATTTTCCAAATTTCCGGAAATAACTTCTGCAATTGGTTATTCCAACTTTTGAATTAATTTCACGCAATTCTAAATAATTGACCTCTTTATCTCACGTGAAAATAACAGAAAATAAGTCAGTCAGATGTAAATTCGTGTAAATGTTGCACATTTATATGCGAGTGTAGAACAGAAACCTCCTCACATTTCTATGCTCCTGATACTCAATTCTTCCAAATATTTGTGAATCACTGTTACTGCCGATTATTTCAACTTTGAATGAATTTCACAATGTTCGAAATACATCACCTCTGTATATATCTTGAGTAAGATTAACTGGAAAAAAGTCAGAAGAACACTTATTTTTGGGGGAAACAGAAACCTCTTCACACTTCTGTGCTCCCAATACTCAATTTTCCCAAATATTTGTAAATCACTGTTACTGCCAGTTATTTCAAATTTAAATGAAGTTCACAATTTTCGAAATATATCACTTTTGTATCTCAAGTGAGATTAACTGGAGAAAAGTCAGTAGAGATCTTATTTTTGGGGGAAACAGAAACCTCTTCACACTTCTGTACTCCTGATAGTCAATTTTTCAAATTACCGTAAATAAATTCTGCACTTAGTTATTCCAACTTTTGAATGAATTTCACGCAATTCTAAATAATTCACCTCTTCATCTCACGTGACAATAACAGAAAATAAGTTAGTCAGGTGTATATTTGCGTATATGTTGCACATTTATATGCAAGTGTAAAACAGAAAACTCCTCACATTTCTGCACTCCTGATAGTCAATTTGTCCAATTATCGTAAATCACTGCTGGATCTGGTTATTCCAATTTTGAATGAATTTCACGCAATTCGAAATATTTCACTCCTGTATCTTACGTGAAAACGACTGAAAAATTGCAGTCAGGCCCAAATGTGTGTGAAAGTTTCACTTTCATGCACTCCTGATACTCAATTTATCGAATTTCCGTAAATCACTGCTGGATCTGGTTATTCCAACTTTGAATGAATTTCACGCGATTCGAAATATTTCACCTCTGAATCTTAGGTGAAAATAACTGATAAATGGCCGTCAGGCCTAAATGTTGATATATGTTGCACTTTTATATGCGACTGTAAAACAGATACCTCCTCACACTTCTGCACTCCTGATACTCAATTTTTCAAATTTCCGTAAAACACTGCTAGATCTGGTTATTTCAACTTTGAATGAATTTCACACAATTCGAAATATTTCACTCCTGCATCTTACGTGAAAATAACTGAAAAATTGCAGCCAGGCCCAAATGTGTGTAAAAGNAGGCCTAAATGTTGGTATATGTTGCACTTTTATATGAGAGTGTAAAACAAATACCTCCTCACACTTCTGCACTCCTGATACTCAATTTTTCAAATTTCCGTAAAACATTGCTGGATCTGGTTATTCCAACTTTGAATGAATTTCACGCAATTCGAAATATTTCACTCCTGTATCTGACGTGAAAATAACTGAAAAAGTGCATAACGGGCCAACTCAGGAAGTTGAAATTTGGGATAATGAAATCAATGCACGAATACTTTATTTTGAAGTGAAATTCACAGATGAAACTTTCAAGATGATTTGATAAGTAGAAATGGGGGTCTTGTGACACATCATTTTGAAGCTCCTGACGAATACTTCACAACCCTAGAATATGAAGGCACTATCTTCGTCTAATATAAAATGGCGGAATATTTAATAATTTCCTGAAGACAAACACATTAATATCGATATTTCTAGAAATATTCCTTTTTATCTGCCATATAGCTACCCGATAAGTTTTGTTAGGTTATTTTTTGTTTATAAAAACGACAAATAGTGTCAGTACGACAATGAACATCATTGTTCACTTAAACTATTCTCATTTAGTTTTTGATTTTACTAATAGAAAGGTACCACGTTAACAATCTCTGAAATGGTCAATTTTCTCGTCCATTGGAAGAAAAAATTGAGGCGATTTTTATTCATGGTGCGACGCGTAACTTTCACGAGACCGAAAGGATTTTCAATGAATGTTTTCCGAATCGTCTTATCTGTAGAAAATATTTGAGGGGACTTGTATCCAAATTCACAACCGGTGTAGTGTACATAACAAAAAGCCTCCAGGGTCATCTATCCATTTCGGAAGAACAGCAAGTGTAGATAATTGGTGAGATGGTAGTAAATCCTGAACAGTTTGTGAGGGGTCTCTTTCCACTGCGTGGAGACTTTTGAAGAGGAATAGGTATCATCTATACAAAATTAAAATGAAACACCGATTAATTGAAAATGACCCTGATCGAAGAACAGAATTCTGCGAAATCATGACGGAAACCATTGCAAGGCATCCTACCTATCTCCACAATATTTGTTTTTGCGAAGAATGTACATTTTTTAAACGGCAATGTTCACAGATAAAATTGTCGTTATAAGACCAACCCTCACGTTTTCCAGGAAACACATACCCGATATCCAGAAAAAATTAACGTTTGGACAGGAATATTGTGAAACCATATTGTAGGACCTCTATTTATTGATCAAAATTCAACAGAGGAACTGTATTTGAATATGCTGAAAACTACTGTTGATCCTCTCATCACTGAAATCGTCGAAGCGAATCCTAATGAATTTGATATGGATATTGTATTCCAACAAGATGGAGCACCACCACATTCTCCAGACACGTAAGAAACTATTTAGATATTACTTTTCCAGTTCGTTGGATTTGCCATCGAGGTCCTACAGAATGGCCAGCCCGCTCACCAGATTTGATTCTTTTGGACTTTTTAACGGGGCTATTTAAAGCAAAAGGTGTACGAAACTGAACCTGCTTCAATATTGGATGTATGGCAGAGAATAATAAATATTTGTAGATATATTGACGTAACTGTGTTCGAAAATGGCGTGAAACATCGGAGAGGCTGTTCATGTGTCAAGAAGTTTGAAGCAACCATTTCGAGCATCTTCTGAACTGACCTCGAACGTTTTACCTCATATTATGTAGTTAAATGTCAATGTATTCAGGCAATTTTTAGAAGTTCTGCCATTTTGTAATAGTTGGAGATATTGATTTCATAATACAGGGTTGTGAAGTATTCGTCAGGAGCTTCAAAATGATGTGTCACAAATTAGTGTGAAGTTACCCACAACTTTTCATTCACAGTTCATGACGAGGGACAAGCGAACGGGGTTTAGAATGAAATTTGCGAACAGTGTTGCCAGATTGCAAATATTAAGAATTTTACCTGTATTTCGATATTATCATTTTAAAAACACGATATATTATTGAAACATGTCGAATAAATGAGTCAGCATTCTATATAAACTCATTCTATCAGCCAACTGTCCCTATATTGATACCGAAAAACATGTAAAATAAAACTATATTATTCAGGAAAAATTAATTTGTTCCAAAACAGCGTATGGGAACTGGAAAATTGGTTTCTCAGTAAAAATTTTATGACTTCTGAAAAGTATGTCATTTGAAATATCCTGCGTTGAACAATACCGAATGCCCGGGAATGACTCATCCACGAAATATCAAATTTCTCACTTATCAAAAAGAGTTTTTTAAAGGAAACTTCAGAATATATTCTTCGAAAGTAAATCAAACAGATTTGTGTAACATACGTACTTCGGCGCAAAAAAATATAGTTCCTTATATTCGGAGCTGAATTATTCAAAAAAGTCAAATTTCTCACTTCTCAAAAATAGTTTGTTGATGAAAATTTCGGAATATATTCTTCGAAAAACTATTTTTGATAAGTGAGAAATTTGACTTTATTGAGTAATTAAGTTCTGAATAAACGGAACTATTTTTTTCACAAGCCCCCCTTTCAATTTAATTTATTTTCTCAAATGGCGCCCAGTCGCCATCTTGAAAGTTCCATCTGTCAATTTCACTTCAAAATAAAGTATTCATGCATTGATTTCATTATCCCAAATTTCAATTTTTTTGAGTTGACCCGTTCAAAAAAATAAAAGGGGGGGACATCAAAGAAGTGGACTGTATATCTCTATTTTTATATGTTCTTCTTTGAGACTGAGAGACTGATTTGTATAGTTTTACATTTCGAACAATAAAATGAACACCTACTTACCCTCGTCCGATTTTTCAATGGTGACTACTTCAGTATAAAATAACAATAATAATAGTAGTTATCAATTTATTATCATACGATAATTACATTGAAAACAAGTTATAACAGTGAACAAATTACACAATAAATAAGGCTTAAAAAACTAAAATTTCACAGTACCTACATTATATAAGAGGAGTACCTAATACTCAAGTAAAATGTGGAAAATACAACAGAGTATGGAATTCGGAAAATGAAACATTTCAGTTTGCTTTTACCTTAGACAAGAGAAGGGAGAGGATGCGTAACTAGCAATCTAAGCAAGCACAATAAACTGTGCCGCCATTAGATTGGTGACTAAAGCTTGTGTAACACCACGACTATTTTAGCCATTTTTAGCGTGATTTATAACTGAAAAGAACTTTGATAGGTAGTTTGTTACAAAAATTATTTATGCTGCATATCAGTGTAAAAGTAGTAGTAACAAAAAGGAACCAGATATTACGTTCTAAAGTGAAAAAATCATTAAATAATAGTTGTTCTGTTTTATCATATTTCAAGTTGTTTTCTATTATTATTCAATTTCGTATTTTTATAATGTACATCTCCCAATGCCGGAACCATAATTATTACCAGTTGAATTTGTTTATTTCAAATTTTCATTCAAGTTTTGAGCTATGATTCCCAGAGGCGTGCGGAACGAGAATTTTTATGGACGTTAATATAAATATATAATATATTATACTTTGGATTTTTCATTATTGTAAATGCTTGTATTACGTTTTCATTTTCAATGAATCAACTTAATTTTGACTGTTTTTCAGATTTCCTGCGAAACTTGAAAATTGGACGCCGTCGCCAAATGATGGATTATGTTCAAAGCAACTAGTTTAGTGATCCAATAATTTCTCTTAAAAAAACAATTGTTTTCTTGCCGGCGTTTCGAATTTAATGGAATTCTTCTTCAGGGCTCGGAAATTAGTTTTTTCGTATTAATATTACTATTTTGTCTCGAAGTTGTTGCAATGTTTTTTTATTTTTTCAAATGTATCTGATACGTCTGATGGTTTTTAAAATAGTAAAATTAACACGAAGAAACTACTTTTCGAGCCCTGAAGAATAATTTAATTGAATTCGAAACGTCGGCAAAAACAATTGTTTTTGTAAGAAGAAATCGATCCTGTTACCAAACCCACCATCCTTCAGAAAAATGATTGGATTACTAAATTAGTTTATTCAGTTAAAATTATGAATTGATGAGTTTAGTTTTAATTTCTACTCATTATATTTTATTATTTTGTAACAAGTTTATTATAAATTATGTAATTTATCTGGAAATTTAAAAAAATACAGTCAAAAACATACATTAGAGTCGAATAAAAACTTCACATTTGATAAATTTAATTTACTGTTTCTCGCTGCTTATTTCCAACATAATGTTACGCCTCTGGTCAAACCAGTGGCGTAACCTCTGCCTGAACGGAACACATTACGAGTCCTCTCCCTTCTCTTGTCTAAAGCAGGGTCCACACTATGCCGCGGTAGGCCGGGCGGCTTTGCCGGGTTAGAAAATGCCGGCCCGGGCTGTGCCGATCCCAACCCGCATAAAGTAGGTACAGATCAAAGGAAGCCGAGCCGAGTCGAACAAAAATATAGAGTGGGGACGTGCCGAGCGGCCCCGAGCGGCTTCAGTTACAACTAAACCTCCGACCGAACTAGACGAAATATTTTATTTTCGACTCAGTTTGTTTAAGTAGGGTTTTTTATTGTTCATTTCAAGTGATGGAGTGGAATGACGAACAAGTTTTAGTGTTAACAGACTTATATAGAGAACGTCGTCTTCTATGGGATAGTTCAGATTCCCAACGTAAATTAAAAAACCAAAGACACGACAGTCTCACAGAGACTGCTGTGTCTTTTGGAGTGGATAAAAATGAAATTTAGCGCAAATGGAAAAATTTAACCAGCCATTTTTGGAGGGAAAAAAAGAAAGAAGCTGAAACGAAAAGAACAGGGAGTGGCGCGTCGTGTGGACGTTGTGCCGACCCGAACGTACCCGCCCGGCCTACCGCGGCATAGTGTGGACCCTGCTTAAGGCTTTTACACCGAGTCAAAGCCGGTCAATTTTCAATCTCATCAGAAAGGGAGTTGAACAGGCCCCATTGAAAATAGACTTTCTCTGATAGACAGTTGTGATACGTTTTTCGGATTTACGATTACCATTTCTGGTATCTCAAGAGGTCTATTTTCATTGCAAGTCCTGGTTTCAAATTTGTCACGATTCTCACAGCATATTCTCAAGTGATGACTTTATCATTAACTAATATCCTGTTTGGGCTTGTCACCTTCATCAACGGATTCACAAGGCAGTTTATGCGATCTGATACTGTTGCTCCTGATCGGAAAAGGAACTCCCTTCAAAATGAACTGGATTTCTTCGAGTGTCTTTCCTTTAGTCTCGGGAATGTAAATTTGTACGAAGACGGCAGTCAAAAGAGTGCAAGCAGAAAAAAAATAAAACGGTATATCGTAGCCTACGTGCACCGACAACCTTTGATAAATTTCAACTGAAATCCAGGCGAACAGGACATAAAAGAAGTCGGAAATTGTCATCCCCATGGCTTTCACTTTCGCGGAAAACAGCTCCGCCGTCATAATTATGGGTATAATTCCCAGACCGAATTTGAATACCGCGGCATATACCATGACAGATGCTAGAGGAATCCAAGATATACTGTCGACATTCATCCCGTTACTTTTCATGCTGAAAAATACTGCCAACACTAACAAAGACAAGCCTGTTAGTAAGCTTGAACACGTGAGTAGAGCTTTACGACCAAATTTGTCAACGACAAAGTCGGCAATAGTTGCCGATATCAACATCATCGCTGCAAACAGAATGCCAGCCACTTCCGAGCTCATATAAACCGAATCAGCAGCCGACAGAATTTCATGTAAATTCATCAACATTACGCTTATGCTGCTGAAATGCTGTGCTCCATTCAGCACAAACATAATCAGGACTGCTTTTCTATTGCTCTTCGACAAAACTAGATCCTGAGGTCTCCCCTTTTCAGCTTGTTGCCTTTTGACGGCGACACTTATTTCCGAAAGTTCAGTATCGACATCAGCTGTACCACGCAGTCTCTGCAGATGAAGTTTCGCCTCTTCAGGATTATCCTTGGAAATCAAGTAGTAAGGCGAATCCGGCATGAAAGGAAAAATAACCAGCTGAATTGAAACCAGGACACCACCTATGATAGACGGTACATAAAACGGCACGAATGGAGTTACAGCATATATTATCAGAATTCCAATCAACAGCATGACATAAATTATCCCAGCGAGAAAACCCCTAATTTTTTTATCGGCTATCTCAGCTATGTACATAGGAGCTGATACGAAAGCCACATCCCCAGATAACCCTACCATGAATCTGGCAACGTACAGATATTCAACTCTATTCGCGAATCCTATCAGCACCCAACCTATCAAAGAAATGATAGCCGATACTAGTATGGAACCTTTCCTCCCAATTTTGTCTACAGCGAAAATTGTGATCGGTAACCCTGCAAGTCCACCAATCAGGTAGATGGATTCCAACCATATATAGTCGTTTTCTTTCAAATCAATTGGAGAGTCCTTTCTTTTAAGGACCTGGATTCCTGGAGCACTCCAGCCATAATTCATCCCATCAGAAATAGCTCCCAAAGTAGCTGAAACAAAAATATATTCGTTAGTCACCCTTCACATTGAGCAATTTTCATAGTATAGTATAGTCTTTCGACAGGGACTTTGGAACTTTGTTAACTGATAACGCTTTTGACTGTGTAGATCAGGGGTCTCCAAACTTCGAAGCCTTCGGGCCATAATGATTTTTTCAGTTTGTTCCAAGGGCCAATTTCTGCCCTTAACTATATTTCTAGACTAGAATAGTCGCAAAGTGCGTGACCTAAGGAAACTTACGTTTTTTTGCATTTCAATTATTGTGTATTGTGACACTTAACGACATCTAGTGGCGAGTAGTGGTACTATGTACTATTTTTTCAGCTACCCGCTAGGTGGCACTAGGCGTGCCATAAAATATTTGGATTTACCGCGTTGGTTCGAAAAAGTTCTGGTTCTAGCTAGTGTATACCGATCACTTCGAGATGGCAGTGATAATTGCATATAAAAAGGCCAGCGGCGCAACTGTGAGTTAGTCTGCGTAGGAAAGGCGAAGGAAGCGAAACTGTTTATTGTGAAATAAAGTAACACCCGTCAATAAAAGTATTTTGATTTGATAAAATGTTTGGATATGTCTGAAGTTCTAAAACCAGTCATATCAGTTGTTAACTTCATCAGATCCACTGGGCTGAATCACCGACAATTCCGCGAGTTTATTCAACAGATTGGAGAAAATGATTTACCATATTATACTGCCGTACGCTGGCTTAGTTGCGGAAAAGTCCTTAAGCGCTTTTTTGAAGTTCGAGCAGAGATCGAAATTTTTTAAATGAGAAACAGCGCCCTTTTGCCGATTTAAAAAATAGTGAATGGATGTGGGAGTTAGCCTTCTATGTCGATTTGACAAATCATATGAACGAAGTGAATTTGAGATTGCAAGGAGAAAATCAGCTTCTCGCTGATTTATACACCAGTAACAAATCCTTCAGGCAGAAAATAATACTATTTAAATCGCTATTAAGTAAAAAATGCTTCACACATTTTGAAACATGTGAAATATTCAGCCACACTACAGAGACTGAATTTCCCGTCAATTTTGCAATCGAAACTTTGAGTGCTTTGAAGATAAATTTTGATACTCGTTTTTTCAGATTTTGATGTCATTGCGAATGAAATTGAGCTTTTTCAAAATCCTTTTGATTCTGACATTGAAACCCTGGCTCCGGAAGTCTAAATGAAAATTATTGATTTACGGTGCAGTGATATGCTCAAGAACAAATATCAAAATTCATCTTTGTTGGAATTTTTTAAGAGTCTTCCACTGGAACAATTTGATAATTTGCATAAATTTGCTCGTGGGTTGTTTTTTGTTTTTGGTACTACTTACTTGTGTGAGAAAACGTTTTCCAAGATGAAGTACACAAGGCATGTTTACAGATCTCAATTAACCGATGAGCATCTTAAATCTCTTTTGATAATTTGATACAAGTGAAATTCATCCACAACTACAAAGTATTGTCGGTGGAAAATCACAATTACAAAAATCTCATTAGTGTTTTTGTTTTACTGTGATTCATTTCAATTATTTGTTAGTTATTAATATGCTTAAACTTAGATATTTAAGTTAAGTTTTCTTTGTAAATGTAAGTAAATAAAACCGAGTAATTATCATTCTGTGTTTTCTTCTTCAGCTTATCACAGCAATAGTAACAACAATTAGGTGATCATTGGCTGTTGCGGGCCAGATTGATGACACTGGCGGGCCGGATTTGGCCCGAGGGCCGTAGTTTGGAGACCCCTGGTATAGATCATGGAATACTGCCGAAAAAACTGTATCACTATGGCATCCGTGGAATTACTCACAAGTGGTTCTGAAATTATCTCACAGGAAGAAGTCAGATTGTGAAAACCTCATCATCCTCATCAGAAGGCGAAATAAAAAATGGCGTACCACAAGGTTCAATACTGGGACCGATACTTTTTCTGCCATAAACGATTTAGCGTCTATCGATTTAAAAGGAAAATTAACCCTATTTGCTGATGACACCACAATATTGTGGCGTTATGAAACTTTATGTAATCTACACGAGAATATAAGTGCAGATATAAAAAAAATAAAGAAGTGGTGCGACTCTAACCTGCTGTTTTTCAATGTTTACAAAACAAATTTAATATCATTCCGCTGCTTTATCGACAGCTTTCCTTTAGCAACACAGGACGCGGACAGGCCTACACAGACCTAGTACTAAATTTTTGGGGGTAATAAATTGACAATAAACTCGAATTCGATGATCACATTGTAACTCTCAATAAAAAGCTAGCTTCAGGGTGTTTTGCAGTGGGAATAACAAATAAGGATCTTGGTTTGTCTGCCGCTAAATCGGCTTATTTCTCACTTGTTGAGTCACATTTAAGGTATGGAATTCCATTCTGGGGAGTATGTTGCAAAACTCAAATGCAGACGGTGTTCATCATTCAGAAAGGGGCTATAAAATTCATGTGTAATGCCAAAAGTCGGGACTCCTGCAAACCCCTATTTGGATTACATAAAATCTTAACAGTTTTTGGAACTTTTATTTTAGAAACAGTATGTTTAATTAAACATAAATTGATAGTTATCTACAGCGCCATCTGCCCTAAAATAGATTAAGAAACATCAATTAGGTTACGTATAGCGCCATCTACCCGCGAATAGATTAAAAAACACCAATTAGGTTACGTATAGCGCCATCTGCCCGCGAATAGATCAAGCAATAATTGATAGTTACTTACAACGCCATCTGCCCGCGAATAGATTAAGAAACATCAATTAGGTTACGTATATCGCCATCTACCCGCGAATAGATTAAGAAACATCAATTAGGTTATGTATAGCGCCATCTACCCGCGAATAGATTAAGAAACATCAATTAGGTTACGTATAGCGCCATCTGCCCGCGAATAGATTAAGAAACAGCAATTATGTTACTTACAGCGCCATCTACCCGCGAATAGATTAGGAAACATCAATTAGGTTACTTACAGCGACATCTGCCCGCGAATAGATCAAGCAATAATTGATAGTTACTTACAGCGCCATCTGCCCGCGAATAGATTAAGAAACATCAATCAGGTTACTTACAGCGCCATCTGCCCGCGAATAGATTAAGAAATATCAATTAGGTTACGTATAGCGCCATCTGCCAGCGAATAGATCAAGCAATAATGCCTATAATTCTGTCAATAGATTCCGAGCTTGAGAGTTATAAACAAACATAAATACATACATACATACAAACATAGTGGTGAAGCTAATATAAA
This sequence comes from Leptinotarsa decemlineata, assembly GCF_000500325.1. Taxonomy (NCBI): domain Eukaryota; kingdom Metazoa; phylum Arthropoda; class Insecta; order Coleoptera; family Chrysomelidae; genus Leptinotarsa; species Leptinotarsa decemlineata. Next base: position 268,057 of record NW_019289957.1, on the reverse strand, counting down.
GCGTGTAAAAAAAAGGTAACCGTCATCAAGAACAATACAATGGTCGAAGAAAATTTCCGGGCTCTCGCCCTTCTTGAGTGGAATTGTTGTTCCGGAGAATATCAAAAAATGGAAAAGGAAAATGTTATTGTATTCGGAGTGTTTTATGACGATGTAATGATAAATATTTGATGAAACGTTTCGTGTCAACATGGCCACCATCAACTTTTTATTTTTAATACGGACATGTCTTTTTTGTTACAGATATTGATACAGTGATAAATTCACAATCTAAGGGTATATCACATTTGATATTTTCATAGCGTTTCATTTGACATAACTACCATCATCAGTGACAACAATTTTAAATTACGGTCCTGTCGTTACTTCTTTTGTGAATTGTTTCGATTTCTGCAAAATATAATTCAGACAACCCAATAAATTCGACAGGTAGGTACCTTAACACAATGAAAATTCGTACTTTTTCGTTTTGTAAATTTTTTTATTGCTGTAATCCTTCTTTCAAAACTTATTTCTCCCTAATCAATTATAATTCGTAACATTTTTATAATTCTCAATCCTGGAAGTAACGAAAATATCAGTTTTTGGTCAAAATTTGATTGTTGTATAGTTTGGTATGATCCAATAGAATCTCAATTCATTTACCACCTTGAACGCGTGTAGACTTTGCTTGATTTCTATGGCAGGAAAAATTAATGCGTTGTTGATATTTGTTGAGAACTGATAAAATGATGAAAGGATTGATATGCTATTAAGGTATGCAAAATCAAATAGAAATCCTCTTTTAGCAAGGAATATTTATGTTGAGCTATACACGAAACGTCGTATTCCGAACGGGGACTATGGCGCATTTGACAGAAAGAAAACAAGAAAATGTATGGTTACTGGAAGTGTGAGGATTCAAATAAATGTTATGGGTAAGCAAATATTACCACATAAATATATATACAGTGAAAACTCTTTTTTTTATTTAGAATTGGCCAATTACAAAAACTATGCTGATAAAGAACTATTTAGAAAAAGAACAAATATGTATCCTACAGGATACGCAAAGTTAATCACCTCAATGAAAGGGATTACGAAAGGAGAGTACGATTTGCGAAACTGTTAAGACGTAGAAATAGGAAAGTTGAAAATATTTGTAAAAAAAATAATATGGACGGACGAATCAAAGTTCACCAACAATGGTTGGTTTAACAGAAATATCCATTATAGGTGGAATAATACAAATGAACATTCACTAGGGAAACCAATTTCCAAGAAAGGTTCGGAATAAATGTTTGATTGAGAATTGTAGGAACAAACATCCTTGGCCCTTTCTTTTACGATGACTATTTGAATAGTGAAATGTAGCTCCATTTTCTATTCAATGAATTCGATGGCCACTTAGATGAATTGCCACTGAATATCAGCCATGAAATAAAATATTTTCAACAAGACTGCGCTCCTTTCTTATAATGCAGCAATTTACATGCAATATTCCCAAAAAAATGGATTGGAAACAATGGACCAATTAACTGGCCAGCTCGATCCCCAGATTTTACTCCTTTAGATTTTTTGTGATCTCTAGTGTCGAGTTTGTACATTCTATGCAGTTTTTGCTCAGCAATTAAACTGGAAATATTGTGCTTTAACATGGAACGCCATCACTTACCATTGGCTGAGATGAATAGAGCTGTAGGACTTCTTCAAGGTGGCATGCGACAAAATGATGTAGCTCTTCGTTTGGGGGTCTCCCAAAGTGTTATCAGTCGATTGTGGCGGCGTTTCCGTGAAACTGGCAGTCCAGCCGAACAACATCCAGGGCGAGGACGCGCTACAACTGCAGTTCAACACCGATTTTTGGTCTTAACCGCAAGAAGACAACCGACAATCACAGCACCTGAGTTGGTTAACGTGTTGCAGCAGACGCACCAGGTAACCATTGGTCGTGATACTGTCAGACATCGACTGCATGAAGCAGATCTCCACAACAGAAGGCCACTTAGATGTCCACCTTTGTCGAGAGGCAATCGCGGTAGAAGATTAGAGTGGTGTCAAGAACATCAAAACTGGGATGCAAATGATTGGGCCACAGTTTTGTTTACAGACGAATCCAGATTTGGATTTCATCCAGATTCTCGTCGAGTAAGACTGTGGAGACGACCTGGAAATAATGAACGTTTGAGACACGTCCAGGAAGTCCACACATACAGAGGTGGTACAGTAATGCTATGGGGCGGAATCATGATCGGCGGCAGAACCGATCTCGTTTTTCCGAATCGCTCCCTCACAGCTCGACAGTACCTCGACACCATTCTTCTACCTATCGTCCGTCCGTTTGCTGGTGCTGTTGGTGAAAACTTCCACCTAATGCACGATAATGCTCGTCCACATGTCGCGCGTCTAGTGACTGACTGGCTCACCAACGAAGGAGTTAATGTATTGCCATGGCCAGCACAATCACCGGACCTGAATCCCATCGAGCATGTGTGGGACATGCTTCAACGAAGAATTACTCCGCATATGGGAAATATTCACACGTTTCAACTGAGAGAGCTTTGAATCGCTGAATGGGCAAATGTACCTCAACAAGACATTGACAATCTCATTTTGTCGATGCACGATAGATGTAGGGCCATAATAAACCAGCGTGGAGGCCATACTTTGTACTGATTCAAATTTTTTTTGTATTATGATTTTTTTTCGGGGTGCCAAAGAAGAGCCATATTTTTTTTAGTTTTGTTTATATACGCACTCAGTATTTTTGAACATTTAATAAATTTTGTTGTAAGTTACATTCGTTTAATAATCACCCATCAACTCTTTTTTCCTTAAAGCGATTTAAAAAAAAATATTGCCATTTTAAAAAATATCCCTAGACTTTTCCGATGTGTGTATATGGTAAAATGGATTAACAGGGTCTCTCAGTCAAAAAATCAAACTCTGCTTTACTTTGCCAAGCTTTCGCTTCTAATGGGAAGCTTCTTCAGGGCAGTAAAAATGAGTGAAAAACAATAAATTGAAGATATAAATTGACGTAAAAGTTAACATGTATACCATTTTTTGTGATTTGATCTCCACAAACTTTGTGGAGATCAAATCGTGAGTAGTAGTTTATTAAAAAACTAACATATTCTTCATTGAATGAATAAACGCAGCTCAATAAAAGTATAACGATTGAAACTACAACTCACCTGTTAGTACTGCAATAAGCTGTGGAAAAGTTCCTTGGAACATATAAAGAAATGATTTCTGATGCATTGCTTCACTCTAACTCTGACGAATTGATGTAAATTTTATCTAGTTTGATTTTCAATTCCCAAATCTAATTGAGAATAATTGTTTCAGATTGTTGATGGGCTAACATCTGCTCAGTCTTTACTCGTACAACTTCTGCCTGCACTGAAATTTCATAAACGGTGGTACGTTGTCTATTGCAGCGGCATAAAAAACTGAAAAAAAGACGTATAATTACGGTAATTGCTATATAAAATAACAATAAACACACTATTTTTCTCATTTCTATAGTTATACATTTTTAAAAGAATGTGAAACGACTTTAACAAGCGAATAGCCCTAGGTGGCTCGGATAGTTATTAACATCGCCTACCTAGGACACGAGGCTAATGCCGATGACACCACAGAAAAAAAAACCAAGCAGTTTGCTGTTTAGACATATTTAGAACACTAATAGCTCTATGCTTGTGAAACTGGTAGCGACAAGTATGAGAATGAAATCATAAAAGCCAAGTCAAAGATCGTCTTACTGGATCCTATCAATGTCATGCATGTCCAAATCCTAAGACAGTGGAAGAAGTATGAGACAAGTTGAATCAAGCTTTTTGGACTCGACTTTAACCAGAAGGATTAGCCAAGCCAAAAAATATTCCCGCTAACCATACGTTTGGGGAACGTAATTCAGTTTCATAAAGTATCCAAAATTCTCAGTGGCGGCAGTTGTATCGCCAAAAGCATATGCAGAAATTTCTTCTGTGAAGAATTCTGCACTAACGCCTGTCAGATATAATCCAACGCCCTTCGTAGTATTAGCCAGGGAAGTAGTTGTTTTCTGATGGGTGTCAGTCCATTCAATCTACAGTGTAGGTAATTTGAGACTGGCCTGAACGAATTGTTTTTTTAGATAATTTAAAAATAATGGAGTTTTTTCAACACGTCCGGTTGTACCGAAAGATAGCACCGACTTTCTTAATTCAAATGTAACACCCTGTATATTCATATTTTTCAATACCTGGTATAACTATAATGTGAGTTTATACGATACACCCTATACAAAAAATGAACCATTTTCTTGAGATATTGATTTTTTTACTCAAAAAACTAGGTATTCGGCTCTCGAATGACTTTCCCATAAAATTCAAAAGTTCGATACATAAATAAGGCTATTATTAATTCATGGAACTCATCAAAATACTTCATTCCATCGTTTCGAAGGAGTAACATTTTCAAAATGTTATACAAGGTGTTCGGAATCGATGACTAATTGTAAAGATATGAAAATTGGCCAAAAATTCGGTTTTTCCGAGATGATTTTTGACTCATTTTCATGAAATGTTCCCTATATCAAAAATCAACCGTTCACGAGATATTTCTGTTTTTCTTGAAAAAATAGAACATGTCCACCATGAAACTATGGGCTACAGAAAATTTATTAGAGCTAATTATTTGCCGTCTTGATGTATATTGAAGACAGGATCTCATATGAATAAATAATGAATTAAAAAATGTTTATTCGAAATGAGCGGCTGATCCGCTCAATAACACGTGTAACATTGAAAATATGCACCATGTGTTCGTCTTGCTTTCGAATATGCACCAGATATTAATTATTCTGCGCGTTCAAAAATCGCTAGCGATAAAATAGATAAAGTATGTCAATATTTTCAAGCTTTGAAATTTCAGAATGAAACACCCGACATGTGCTGCGCATCAGAAAAACTTGTGCTGTCACCTCTGTCAGAATATTATACAGGGTGTTTCAAATTCGATTCTCACCATTGGGATCTCGGAAACTATGAGGGATACGAAGATGGTTAAATTGGGGCAAAGTTGCGCATTTACCTGACTAACAATATGCCGTTGAGAATGTTCTTAAATTCCGTGTATATCTGGATAAAACAGAAATTCTGGAAAATGATTTTTCTGGCTTTATTTTTCGAAGGATTCGAAAATAAAATGCACCTCTACATTACCACTTTTTCCCTGCTACATAATGGTGTTTTCAGATTTGCTATCCGACATTTCGTCTTCCGACCACCATCATCAACTTCATTTTTTACACGCGAGCAGATGGCGCTCGCTGTATGTAACCTACTTGATATTTCTTGATCTATTTGCGGGCAGATGGCGCAGCAACATCGAACTAAAAATTTAAAAATATTTTTTTTAAATAAGCTTAAAACAATAACGATTTCAATGACATTTTGTTATTGCACAAGTCATTGAATTTTTGGTAAAAAATGGTTTTCACGAATAAAGAAAAAAGAGATGTAATACAAATTTATTACAAATACGATAGAAACAGTGTTAAGACATCGGAAATGCATTTAAATTTGTATATCGAAAGACGACAACCACATCGAACCATGTGCAAGTTATTGGATCCAAATCTCACCGAGTTTAGTTCATTTGAAAAGCCGAGGAAAAAATATGGAGATAGACTGGACCAGGAAACTAAAGAAAATTTGATAAATGAGGTATGTATGAGGTAAGTTAGATATTGTGTCCTTTTCAATAAAAATCAATGATTCGCAGATAAAAATGAACCCGGGGAAATTTACACGTCAAATTTTCTCCGAAATGAATATTTGTCATACAAGTGCTTGAAGACATATCAAAAAAAGCGGTTCCAAATGTTACAAAAAACACATATCTCAAAAATTGCATTCTTAGCTCATTAACCTAATAAAACAAGTGATTCATCACTTATCACTTTATTAAATTTCTTTGTGTGAAACAATTTATATTGTGTTTCACAAACACAATATGAAAATTTCATATTTCTCTCGGCTACTACCTTAAAAAACATTCATTAATTCTGAGACGGTAGGTACGAAGTTTGCCGGGTTAGCTAGTAAAGTTTGATAATTATAGAATTCTCATAGAGGTCATACAGACACACGAATCCATTTTTATTGGAAATATAAAATAACTTTGTGTGACAACGCAATTAATTGCGTGATTGCACCGCATAAAATTCCCCTGACTTTGAAATCGAAGGTCAAAGATAAACTTGATCAAATGGTGTTTAATAATATAATTATACTTGGTAATGAGCCGATTGATTTGGTACATCCATGGAAGTAGAAACCAAGGGAATAAGCGCTCAAAATATCTGAAAGAACAATTCCTTTAGGCCAGTCTCAACACCCTACACTGTAAATTAATGGACTGACACCTATCAGAAAACAACTAATTTCCTAGCTAATATCACGAAGGGCGTTAGATTATATTAGTCAGGTGTCGGTGCTGTTGGTGATACAACTGCCGGGATCGATTTTCAATTATTGGAACAGCCTGCAGACCGTTTCGTGCTATTTGTCCTCTCGTCAGTGCAAGGTAGTGTCCATCATCAACATGGAGTCGATGATTCTCCACAATTAAAAATCGAATTCCTTTCAGAGTATAATTACTCGAACAAGACTGAAGCGAACGACAAATAACATGTTTCTCATCGCCTCATCTGCCCGTAAACGAGGAATTGGACGATTCGGATATGCGGTTGGTTACCTCGTCTACGGGCAGATGGGGCGATGACAAACATATTATTTATCGTTCGCTTCAGTCTTGTTCGAGGAATGATACTCTGAAAGGAATTCGATTTCAAATTATGAGAAATCATAGACTTCATCTTGATAATGAACACGAGAGGACAAATAGCCCGAAACCGGTCTTCAAGCGGGCCCGTTCCAATAACTGAAAATCTATTCCGGCAGCGGTATCGCCAACATCATATTCAGGAATTATTTCTGTGAAGAATCCTGCACTAACACCTGTTGGTTATGATCTGACGCTCTTCGTGATATTAAACCTGGGTAGTGGTTGTTTTCTGATATGTGTCAGCCTATTAACCTACAGTGTAGGTGAGTTGAGAATAGCCTGAACGAATTGTTCTCTCAGATAATTTGATTTACAGCTAGTCTTCAAGTATACCCCCTTACTAGGAATCACAATCCCGTGTTAGGAATCACACGTTAAAAGGTAAGACCTCGTTAATCCTTAGCTCGCACAAGTTTCGACTTCTGAGGGTTGTCGTTCGTAGGGGTGCGACAGCTGGTTAACGGAAAAACAGATTTTA
>NW_019289957.1:210138-253237 GCF_000500325.1 Leptinotarsa decemlineata | reverse complement strand
TGTACATCAGAAAATGCGCCTTGAGGCATGGAACATATGTACCAAATATGCCAAAGATGTCTACAAAATTATCTCAGTTATTATTAAAAAACTGATTATTTTTGAAAACTTTCCACCCTGTATCTCAAAAGTTAAGGCGTTTAGGACATACGTCCATAGGACATTTTTTCCTTAAAATGGGTCTAAGAATTACCTCCTTAAATATTAGCATGTGTTTAAGGAACACCCTGTATTTCTATTGGCTTCTGGGTTTTGCCGTGGTCTTCTTTGGGAACAAACTCCCAAACGTTTCAACTGCAACTGCGGCAGTCATCTTCAGTGGCGTGGACGAAATACTCTTCTTGACGTGTCAAGAAATTAAACCACTGCAAAACCCGGAAGCCAATTGTGAAAGCCTACATTCCTATACTGTGATTCTATACAGGGTGGGCCATCGAAAACTTGACATGGAGGTTTTGGGTACCAATCTTGCAAATCCTAAAAAACTCTCAGACAGGTCGATTTTTATTGGGAGGGAGAGAGTTTTTTCCCCATTATCAGCGTCGTCACTTCAACCCCGGAGTAGAGGGGAGAACAACCCTTGTAATTTTAATAGGGAAATGGGGGCGAGTCGCATATCGTTTGAAAGATCTTGGAATTCTTTAAACAACGGTGTACATTTTTTTAAATTTGGATGAACCATATTAAATTTGAAGTTGAAGTTACTAACTATATTCTCATGTTAACATATGCTTAAAATGGCACCTCCAGCTTCCATGCAATAATTGAGATTCTTCGTTTGTTTGAAGGTGATTGACAATGTTTCATGATGAATTTCACTAGTTCGGACTTCCATTGTCTGAATGTCACTAGTTTTGACTTCCATTGTCAAAAAGAATAATTAATCACAAATAGTTGTAAATAACAATTATATTAAGCCAAAAAAATCTGAAATGAAATGATGGTGAAATAAAACACAAGTAAATATAAAAAAATTTAACAAAAAATAAAAATAATGAAATACAAAATGAAAATAAAGATAAAAATAAAAAAGTTAAGAGATTTAAAGCCAAGTTAGTTTACGCCGTTCGGGTGACGAAGACAATTGTGGATACTAACAATCGAAACGTCGTGAACTAACTTGGCTTGAAATATCTCAACTTTTTTATTTTTATCTTTATTTTCATTTTGTATTTTTTTTTAATATTTTGTTCAATTGTTTTATTTTTACTTGTATTTTATTTCACCATCATTTCATTTCAGGTTTTTTTTGCTTAATATAATTATTGTTATTTACAGCTATTTATTTTTAATTATTCTTTTTTAGTTGTTTCAGGGATTTCAAATCATTTTATATAGTAGACAATGGAAGTCCGAACTAGTGAAATTCAACCTAGAGGTATATATTTTATTCACTCATTTCGACATNTGAAACAATTTCTGTAGGTAGATTTTACTTTTAACATAAAAATGAGAAATAGAAACAGCATTTTTAACCATTTCTCAATTGTAATAGTCCTCTTATCAGAAAATAAGTAAAAAAATAACAAACAAGTAGCGTAAGAAACGAATGAAAGAGTTCCAAATCCATTCCAATTGAGCTGTGGCGTACAACAATTTGTTGTTATTAACAATACTGAAAAAGTTATTTATCGGAAAAAACTATTTTAAATACGTCCAAATTTGAAAAAATGTACACCATTGTTTATAAAATTCCAAGATCTTTCAAACGATGTGTGATTCGCCCCCTATTCCCTATTGAAATTCCAAGGGTTGTTCACCCCTCTGCTCCGGGGTTGAAGTGACGACGTTGTAAATGGGGAAAAGAATGTCCCCCTCCCAATAAAAATCTACCTGTCTGAGCGTTTTTTCGGATTTGCAAGATTAGTACCCAAAAACTCCATGTCAAGTTATCGATGGCCTACACTGTATATTTTATCATCTGTTTAGTATGATTTTCGTACGCCACTGCAAAAACGTCAGTTATTTCTGAGAATTTAGTGACTACTATTTTGAAATTATGATATAATCCGGAATGTTAACTCGAAAAATGTGCTGAAACTGTTTTTTAGTACATGAAAAAATTAGAAAAGTTATGAGCAAATTTCATCTTCACTTGTGTGTCAAAGGACTCAGAACCATCACAGTTTAAGAAGTTTAGAAAAAATATCCTTGAAACTCTATCTCTATTATTCATAATTTTAATTTAACGCCGAAAAATCTCAAAATGATTTATTGAAAAATCTAGTTAATTATTGATCAACAATATTTTACTTGACTTGCGTCCTCATTGAAGACCACAAAGAATGAATAATTTTCCAAAAATATGTTTCGCTTCGTGAAGCTCTTTTCATCAGTGTACTTAATAAGCTCACTTTATAGAAGTTCAAAAAATTGTGTTTATTATATTTTTTTACAGTAACAAAAAATGAATAATCGACGTATTGTTATACATTTTTTACAGGGACATCAAAAAATTTGTTATAAACAAATTCCCAAACTGCTCAAAATTACAGAAACAATCATACATTTCAAACTAAAGAAGAATTTTTTTTTTATTTTTCATTGTACTTTTGAAAATTATGTGCTACAAAAGTTTCATGAACCACTCGATTTGTAAACTAAAGATTGAAGATATGAAAATGAACTTTGAATGCATTTTCATAGAGAATGTATAGATCTTTCGAATGTCAACAAATTGGTAAATATGTCTGAAAAAAGTTTGGTTGGGTAACATAATCAATTTCATTCATAAAAAAACAATTGTTTTCTTGCCGACGTTTCGGATTAAATTAAATTCTTCTTCAGGACTCGATTTCGTTTGTTTCATGTCGTTTTGTGTTGGTGCTGTCTCATAAATTTTGGTTGTTTTGCAATGTTTTTATTTATTTTTTATTATGTATCTAATATGTCTGATGGTATTTAAAACACAAAAAAACTACTTTTCGAGCCCTAAAGAAGAATTCCATTAAATTCAAAACGCCAACCAACCTTTTATAAGAAAAATTATTATTATTGGGTATGAATAGAGTAGATCAATAAACAACATGAATGTTAAAGAAAAATTTTGGGTTTGTACTACTCCATCTTGATACAAAAAACGGGGGAATCTTTCAAAGAAAAGAAGGAAGCCATCAATTTTAAAAGGAGTAACTCTATACATAGATGTGCAGATGATGCAAAGAAGTAACTTTCGGACACAAACTGGAAGAAAAAGCTCTTCTGAAACAGCTACTTTCATATAAACATTGAATTACACAAAAGAAAAATCCTTTTGAACGAACACTAAATTATACAAAAAACACTCTTCTATACTCAATTTGTATTCCAACCATTCGTTATGGAATTAAATCAGATACTATTCACAGGATTTCTACATAGTATACTGAATGAATCGCAAAAATTTCACTTACATGGAACACTCTCATCCTCACTGGTAGACATCGATGTTTCCCCGTAAGACACTTGCCTTAGGGCTCTTCAGTACCGATCTTGATATTATAAAAAAAACTACACAATTCATTCATAAATTACGATTTTTATGTCACGGAATAAGTTTGACCTGTTTATGTCATCGATGACATTCATTCACTTATTTGATTAAATCCCAGCCAGAAGGAATCTTGTTTATATTGAAAGGCTTATATTTTTAGGAGTGACTAGTTTTTTGAAAAGAAAGTTTTTGGCTTTCTACTACTCCATCTTGATCAATTTTTTTGTATCAATATTTAAAAATCGAAAGATAAATAGATAAGTACTATTCTGATCATTCTCATATTGATTTCAATTTAAGAGCCACAGGTAGACAGCTGTTTCAACAGTAGTTATGAATGTGGGTATCGTATTTTTTTTAAGAAAACCAAATTACTGTAAATACACCTACATAACATGACGATTTCGATGTAAAAATCACACAATTACAATTTATATACACCACTTTTTTTCAATATAACCACTTGATAATAATAATCTTTATTTCGAAAATAAGATGAAACATTTCAATAGCATAAAGGAGACTTACAAACAGAAGCTTTATAAACTATTTTCATCATAAGTATTAAGTACATCACTGATATCCTCATGGATTTGCTTGAATTGACGTAAAAGGAATTTTGGACAAATTGACGCCATCGCCAGTACCATCGGCATTCCACAGATGTCTTCAAAAATTTCAACCAGATTGTACGCCACATTCGCCAAAGTATGTATATCTACAGTGTGGCTTCTTTCTCCATTCAAAGCTTCTCGTACTCTTCGGGTGAGTCCCCTGCGCCATAGCTTACGCAGTACAACATCTTCATTAGCTAGGTCTACGAGGCCGTTAAGGTAGAAAAGAAACTTTGATATTTTTCGGTGAGTTGGCTTCTCCTTCTCGACTTTAGACGATTTTAAGGCACGTAAAACCGTCTTGAGTTTGGTATAGGGTTGCTCCACCGGCATTCGCACTATTTCGCGCACTTTTAAAATTAGTCGATAATCCAAGGCCCCCAACACACACCAAAATTTTACGGTTTCCTCTTCGACACCTGAGGAATCGAAGCACTGTTCTATTATAGCAATCCAAAGTTCTGGATCATACCGTATAAAGGGAGGTAATTCAAGTAGGAAATTTTCTCTAAAAAACCTATTGCTGCTGAACGATTTATGGACAGACATGATTTCTAATATATTCACGTCTCACTTTCTTTGCCAAATGTAATATTTTCTAAAACTTCACTTTCACTGTTTATGTTTATTACACTTTGTGAACTAATTCTTGCTCAAATATCTAACCTTATTATATAGGTATTAGATATATAGAAACTGATACCTGTTACAGGTGGTTTGTCATTTTAAAGGCGAAACAGGTATATTCAGGCAATTATAGAGGTAAGAATACTCTACAGGTACAAGTAATTCGATAACTGTGTGATTGCATAAAAAATAAAATGGCCTGATTTTTTTTCCTGAGCTTTCAAGTTCCTAGTATTGCACTCAATTCGTTATTTTCTAATTTAATATGTATTTAATTATTTAAAACATAAATCGAAAAGTGAAAAATTTACGAGCGAAATTCAAATTTGTAAAATGCCCCACCATTGGTCGAAATGAAACGTGACGTCATAGGGCATGTCCTGTCAGTCAGCTGTGATTTATTTTCATACATTCAGGTTGTGTTGGAGAGAAAAATTGGTTGTATTTACTATAATTTACTGTATCTTTCTTGATCTGAAATAAACACAACACTTGGTGAAGCATCTTGGGATACCTAAGTAGAAATAATAAATAACTTTACATATAGGTGAATAGAAAATAGTTTTTTTTAAGTCTATGCAGAGCTTAGATGAAGAATCTTCTAAGATGTTATGACATACGTAAATAAGGTTATGAACTTATAGAAAGTTCTGTAACCCAGGGATTTCTACAAAACTACACGATGCTATTTGTCCAAATATAATACACTTACATTAAAATGATCTTCACAACAATGTTGACCCGATATTGGAGATACATTATCCCTTCGCATAACCTTACACCATTGTATACGTATGTTCGGATCTCTTGGAACAGCAAAAAAAAACTTTATCTGGTGTACTTTTTATAGTGTTCGGACACATTGGTACCATGCAATATCTATAAAATGGTTTTTTTTCTTCTTACATTATTGTTACGCGATATTTAAACTAAAACACCTTGTTAACTATCAAACCAACTCTCAATGAAAACAATAAACTGCCAGGACGTGCCCTATGACGTCATGCCTCAAGCGCGCGAGAAATAGGAGCGTTTGAACTTGTCAAATTAAACCAATATTTTAAAGATTTTATGAAAAAACTATTACTACTCTTACAGCTATGTTTTTTTTTTCTATATCAAAATGATGTGAATATTGAATAAAAAAAATTAAAAAATTGCCTGCATATTCCCTATTGAATGATTTTTTCACCTTCTGAATTTGATGAACTTATTTGACAAAATGACAGTTGTCAGCGTGTTTTTTAGTTTTTTTAAACTATATTTATTTTTAACTTTTCAGTTCGAAGAATACTTAGCTTTTAGTTGAACTAATTCACACAGTTATCAAATTATTACCTGTTTACCTGTTGAGTTTTCTTACCTCTATAATTGCCTAAATATACCTGTTTCGCCTTTAAAATGACAAACCACCTGTAACAGGTATCAGTTTCTATATATCTAATACCTATATAATAAGGTTAGATATTTGAGCAAGAATTAGTTCACAAAGTGTAATAAACATAAACAGTGAAAGTGAAGTTTTAGAAAATATTACATTTGGCAGAGAAAGTGAGACGTAAATATATCAGAAATCATGTCTGTCCATAAATCGTTCAGAAGCAATAGGTTTTTTAGAGAAAATTTCCTACTTGAATTACCTCCCTTTATACGGTATGATCCAGAACTTTGGATTGCTATAATAGAACAGTGCTTTGATTCCTCAGGTGTCGAAGAGGAAACCGTAAAATTTTGGTGTGTGTTGGGAGCCTTGGATTATCGACTTATTTTAAAAGTGCGCGAAATAGTGCGAATGCCGGTGGAGCAACCCTATACCAAACTCAAGACGGTTTTGCGTGCCTTAAAATCGTCTAAAGTCGAGAAGGAAAAGCCAACTCACCGAAAAATATCAAAGTTTCTTTTCTACCTTAACGGCCTCGTAGACCTAGCTAATGAAGATGTTGTACTGCGTAAACTATGGCGCAGGGGACTCACCCGAAGAGTACGAGAAGCTTTGAATGGAGAAAGAAGCCACACTGTAGATATACATACTTTGGCGAATGTGGCGTACAATCTGGTTGAAATTTTTGAAGACATCTGTGGAATGCCGATGGTACTGGCGATGGCGTCAATTTGTCCAAAATTCCTTTTACGTCAATTCAAGCAAATCCATGAGGATATCAGTGATGTACTTAATACTTATGATGAAAATAGTTTATAAAGCTTCTGTTTGTAAGTCTCCTTTATGCTATTGAAATGTTTCATCTTATTTTCGAAATAAAGATTATTATTATCAAGTGGTTATATTGAAAAAAAGTGGTGTACATAAATTGTAATTGTGTGATTTTTACATCGAAATCGTCATGTTATGTAGGTGTATTTACAGTAATTTGATTTTCATAAAAAAAATTACAATACCCACATTCATGATAACTACGGTTGAAACAGCTGTCTACCTGTGGCTCTTAAATTGAAATCAATATGTGAGTGATCAGAATAGTACTTATCTATTTATCTTTCGATTTTCATATATTGATACAAAAAAATTTATCAAGATGGAGTAGTAGAAAGCCAAAACCTTTCTTTTCCAAAAACTAGTCACTTCTAAAAATATAATCCTTTCAATATAAACCAGATTCCTTCTGGCTGGGATTTAATCAAATAAGTGAATGAATGTCATCGATGACATAAATAGATCAAACTTATTCCGTGACATAAAAATCGTAATTTATGAATGAATTGTGTAGTTTCTTTTTATAATATTCTCAAGATCGGTACTGAAGAGCCCTAAGGCAAGTGTCTTACGGGGAAACATCGATGTCTACCAGTGAGGATGAGAGGGTTCCATGTAAGTGAAATTTTTGCGATTCATTCAGTATACTATATAGAAATCCTGTGAATAGTATCTGATTTAATTCCATAACGAATGTTTGGAATACAAATTGAGTAGAGAAGAGTGTTTTTTGTATAATTTAGTGTTCGTTCAAAATGATTTTTCTTTAGTGTAATTCAATGTTTATATGAAAGTAGCTGTTTCAGAAGGGCTTTTTCTTCCAGTTTGTGTCCGAAAGTTACTTCTTTGCATCATCTGCACATCTATGTATAGAGTTACTCCTTTTAAAGTTGATGGCTTCCTTCTTTTCTTAGGAAGATTCCGCCGTTTTTTGTATCAAGATAGAGTAGTACAAAGCCAAAAACTTTCTTTCCCATACATGTTATATGTTGTTTATTGACCTTCTCTATTCATACCTAAGGTGACATGGATAAACAAGGCCAATGCTGACTTCTGCTGAATCGACATCCAGCAATACGCAGTTCTCCAAAAAGACAACACAAAAAACCTTTATTTTTTTTGTTCCATTTTAGAATATGAAAACAATAATGAACGAAAAAATACTAGTATTATTGTGAGAAAAGCGCGAGCGCTTTGTGCCATATTTTTTGTATATCGAGCGCCCATGCTTTAAAAAAAGTATTTTTAATTTTTCAGTTCGATGTTCTTCAAAAGCGTGTGTTTTAGTGTTTTTAAACTACATTCATTAGTAACACTTTCCATTTGCGGTGCAAAACGGTCTGTAATTGTTCTACATTGTGCTTCAAAATTTGTGTAGATTTCATAAGCATCAATAGAATTATTTAATCAGTCGCACGATAATAAGTTCAAATTGATATTATGAAAGGCATCTATACCAAGTTTTCTTGTGAGGAAATAGCTTTCTATATAGTTATTATTTTTATGGGTAAGTTAATTGTAATGATAGAATGGTCAGTAATTTTAGGACAGTCGTGCACATTGACAAATATATTCTGATTCAATAAGTGTAGCACTAATGTTTGTAATCCTGGTAAATTCATTTACAAATTGTTCAATACTATTTGATTGAATAATATTTTTGATTTGGCGTGTGTAATGATTGTTCTTATTCAAATAATTCATATTGATATCTCCTATAAGAATACATTTATTTTTAGTACAAAAATAATCATCGCACCATTCCTCAAAATAAAAAAGCTTGATGACTGGCATTTGGTGAGCGATAAACACCACCAATGAGCAGTTTGGTACCACTAAGAGTTATATTTACAAATTGACACCAGTAATTCATTTGTACTACACATTTTCGACTTATCCTATATTCAATATTGTGCCTGATGTAAATAATTACTCCACCTGTGTGGCATGAGCTAGAATTGCATCTCACTTAGGAGTTTCACAATAGGTGTATTTTTATATTTCAGCATTTTTTTGTTTAGAATTAAGTATTTTTTTATTACTTATTAGAAATGTATGTGAAACAGGATGACCTTATTTCCAATAAAGATTTTTATTATATTACGGATAACTTGTTCGATTGATGATTCATTCATTTTGTAGAAATTCATATTGAAACCGGTCATAACAAATAATAAAATTAGTAGAAATTAAACAAAGGTATTTTTTTTATCCTGTATTCAATATTACGGACTACGGCATTACTTGATTTTTTCGATAATTTTGGATAAGGTGGATCATCTTTAGCACTATCCTTGAATGTCAGTATACTTGCTATGATACTGAGGAATTTCTTTCTGATGACGAATTAAGGCAGGAACTTGTCAGAGTTTGCCCTTTTTACACCTGTATAAAGTTTTTACAGCTGTATAAAGTTCCCATTATGATTTTCATATTTTTCAGATTGAGGAATATGAAAATACCCAAAGGTCAATAAAATCATCCACAAAAAATGACTCGAGGACTTTGTATTATAAAAAAAAAACTTATCTTACCTCCGTATTTGGTAAATATTTGTTTGCAGTTGTGTCAGGAACTGGAACACTAACAACTTTTTTGGTATTTCTCTCGATACCTCCAAAAAGCCATTGTCCCTCTACCAGTCGTCCTCTGTTTACCAAACTTTTGCCTAAATTTCCACGATTTTCCAACTCCGCCCAATTTAAACATGTTTTTATTGCACCATTCAAGACAAACCTAAAATGATAGTGAATGTAATAATACACAATACTTCAACAAAAACCAGATATGAAGGAAAGAGAATTGAAACTTTCTATGTTTTTTGCCACAATTAAAAGTGGTAAAAAACATAGAAATTTTCATCTCTCATTTTTCATGATCTCCTACCACACAGTAACGGCAACATCCATCAATTCATTGAAACCAGATGTTTTACTTCTCTGGAATAATTGCTCCAATTGATTGCATCTTCTGAGCTCATTTTCAGTTTCTTCCTGATAAATTTAAAAATAGGTTATGGAATAAACAAGAAGTATGCTATGAACAGTACCATTTTTTCTAATTCAAATAAGGTTCCCATTCTAGCACTTTTTTGAAATTGCAACAAATGTACCGAGCTTTTTTCTTCCTTATTTTGTTACATCTATATAGTAAAGTGACAATTCAATTTGCACTCTTCATTGCAATTGGTACAACGTATTGTTGCTGCAAACACTTGCTACTTGAACTAAATAAAGAATTAAATTTTCTTGTAATTTCTCTAAATTATTATCGCGATTTCCATAAATTTTAAATTAAAAACAAGAAACAATTCAAATAAATTGATCCAATTTCTATCAAATTGTCAATGTCAAAGATTAAACTTCTTCTTCTTCTTTTAATAAGTTAGGTTACTGGACCATCAACTCAGTTTCGTTCCATGTGCACGCCCTGTGGTGGGGGTGCATGGAGAACAAAAAATGCCCTTATCCATGCAGTGGGGGTTGTATATATGGGTGATTGTTTAAGAAGTATAGGAATTAATTTTCAACACCACAAAAAAATTGAAAACATTGATGAAATCTTTATTGGAATCGATAGAACAATCAATATAATTCAATGTTTAAAGATGATTTCATGCAAATGTTGTCCGCGGCTCCGCTTTAGATGCCCCATGCGCAAGGTCCAATTATGGCACACTCTCTTCAAGATATCGACCGGTATTTCACGTATAAATACTTCAATATGGGCTCCCAGAGCATCAGTTGGACGACGAAACTGCCCATAAATTGGAAGAAGTGCAAGATGCACTTTCTTCACCGAGCAAGAATTTTGATAATAAAATTCAATAATTTGCAAGCGTTGTTTGTTCGTAAGTCGATTCATGGTTAAATTATAGACCAAAATGAACAAGTTTGACAATGACACAAGACACGATTCTCGCGAGATCTGTCAAAAACAGTGTTGCCAAAAAGATACCAGCAAAAAATCACTCATTACATATATATTTGAATGATGCAAGTAGTTTTCCTTTATTTTCAGTAATTTAATATTGATATACGTTACAAAAAGGATTTGAAGCCTTATAACTCCTATTTAATTATATGCAAGCGCTTTCGACAGTTGGTCGTGCTGTCATCAAGGTTCTACTCAAACTGAACGCGTTAACCTCTTGTTTGTTCTTTTATGCAGCCCGAACGCCTTAGTGCAGGTTCTTTAAGTAAACTTGGCCGTATTTGGGTTACATCAGGTAATATTCTTTGTGTTAGATCTTCTCTAGGTTTACTGTTTCTAGGAGTGTGTATTGTTTTGTGTAATATAATGAATATTAAAAGTCTTGTGTTTTGATACTACCTTTCAACATATGATTCCTAGCACGGGTTGGGCGATAGCAAGTGAAAATCGGTCGCTCAGCCTGTGGCTTGAACCACCGATCAACACGGCGTTCAATTTGAGTGAGTGAACAAAGCACCCACGTCAAACCGACCGGTCAAATAATAATTACCTATTTTTTATCTGATGCGCATCGAATGTCAAGATAACCAAGAATCAAGAATAATTCAAGCAACAAAACTTTTGAATAATTTTTCTAGCTCATATACAGTTGTGGCTTATGACATGTATAAAAACTGATATGTGAAATCCCTGTATAATTGATTCTTTATTATTAACAGGGGGATAGCTTGTACCCGGTTAAGTACCTCCACCAAATATGAGCCCCATATATGAGGCCTCCTGTGAGGGATAAAGGATCAGATTAGTAAAAAAAGATTATCATCAGAAATTCTCGAGCGCGTCAGATTAAGGTAGGGCGAGTTAATTACCTGCTAAAAAGTGTATATTCCAGTAATCTGACAATTTGAGAGTGACGTAAAGAAGGGGGAGGGCAGCAGTTGTAAAAAATATCGTCATTTTGACATTCTCGAGCGTAGCTAACTTTTTTTATTTTGAAGGAAATAATTCAAGGATAACAAAAAGTATATAATCTGACGATTTCCGCAAGCCGAAATAACAAAAATTCGCCGATAAAGTTTAATGCGTGCAGCTGTGTGATACATATATTTCCCCCTTCGAGTTTCTATTCCTCTTTCACTTTTTCTCTATCTATTACTCTCTCACTCCGTCCCCACTCTGAATTATGTTGCCATGACGCCATCACAGCTAATCACAGAGACTCGTTTATGGTAAAGATGAAAATGATGATTAATTAATCAATTAATTGATGGATGTAGCCGTTACTACGTGGTAGGAAATCATAATGAAGAAAAGAGAATTAAACTTTCTATGTTTTTTACCACTTTTATTTTTAACTAACGTTACTGCAGTTTCGTCCTATATGGACATTCTCCAACTTATACAATATATAAGGACATTTTCAAACGTATACAATATATAAGGACATTTTTAAACGTATACAATATATAAGGACATTTTCAAACTTATACAATATATAAGGACATTTTCAAACTTATACAATATATAAGTTTGAAAATGTCCTTATAGGACGAAACTGCAGTAACGTTAGTTACAAATAGAAGTGGTAAAAACAAGCAAAGTTTTATTTCTCTTTTCTTCATGAATTAATCAACTGATTATAAAAAATTAAATTTTTTGAGCATTCAGTAAGTCTATCTTCGCCAGTTATGTGAACAACACAAATGTATGGCACAGAAAGTAGGTCTATTTCATCAGTTCGAACTCCATTGTCTAATACAATATAAATTGATTTGAAAACCCTGAAAAAAATTAAAAAGATTAACCGAAAATTACGATTTTATTAAACAAAAAACTGAAATTACAAAGAAATAACATACAAGCAACAGTGAGGAGCTGATCGGCCGTAAGTCTATCTTCGCCAGTTATGTGAACAACACAAATGTATGGCACAGAAAGTAGGTATATTTCATCAGTTCGGACTTCCATTGTCTAATACAATATAAATTGATTTGAAAACCCTGAAAAAAATTAAAAAGATTAACCGAAAATAACGATTTTATTAAACAAAAAACTGAAATTACAAAGAAATAACATACAGGCAACATCAAAACAAATAAAAAAAAATTGAGATATTAATGAAAGCTGAAATTAAAAAAAAATCAAAAAATATTGTTTTTGTCAGATTAAGCGAATCCCTCAAGATAATCGTCAGATTATGACACAGCACGTCTAAAACATAAAGATGAACCATATATATCTTAATCTGACGTGCTTGAGTATTTCAAAATGGCGAATTTTTTTTTGCACATTATAATAATGGCCGCGAGTTTGTGTCAGATCGAAAACGTCAGATTATTGAATGAGAGCTTTTTTAATTTTTCACAACTACCACAATATGGATATCAAATGACAGGGCTTGACTAGTAGTATGGAGGGTAGAGGTAGGGAGAACCGTCTCATATGAGGGGAACTTGAAAGTGTCCAACTTTCAAGAGTAAATAACAGTTCAAAAACCCTCCAGAATGGCGCTAGTGTAGGCACAAGGTGTGATATGAATCGAGCAGTTGTTAACTGATTGAAGTATGCCGAGCTACGAAATTTAATATATTTAATGACTAGAGTAGTTAGTGATGCAGCTGAAATGAAAACCAAAACGAATAACAAAAATGCCAAATTACTGAGTCAAGAGTGAAACTTATACCTTAAAAAATATGTGGTATAGCTTTTTTGGGAAAGAAAGTTTTTGGCTTTCTACTACTCCATCTTGGTACAAAAAAAAAGGGTGAGGGAATCTTCCAAAGAAAGGAAGGAAGTAATCAATTCGAAAACAAGTAACTCTATCATTTTGAAACGCTTGATCAGTATAACATTCAGAAGGTAATACATAAATAAAAGCAGAATTAAAGTTGAAAAAGTAGAGAACAAAAAATCTTAAAAAGCAAAGTAATAAAAGTCAATTTCCTAAATGTCAGTTTTAAAATAGATAGAATTCATGTTAATAAGTAATGGAGAATATAAAAAAATGGTATTTTAAAACACTTGGCCTTGTATTAAAAAATAATGAGTCTCTAAACTTGCAAATTCAAATTTATGTAAGAAAAAAACGATCATATACAAAAATGCAATAGGTATAACATGAATTGAAGGGGTTATATTTTTAGGAGTGATTAATTTTTGGGAAAGAAAGTTTTTGGCTTTCTACTACTCCATCTGATACAAAAAAATTGATGAGAGAATCTTCCAAAGAAAGGAAGGATTAATCAATTTGAAAATAAGTAACTCTATACATGGATGTGTAGATCATGCAAAGAAGTAACTTTCAGACACAAACTGAAAGAAAGTCCTCCTGAAACAGCTACTTTCATATACACATTGAGTTACACGAAAGAAAAAATTCTTTCGAAACAAATACTTCTATATGAACACTGAATTATACAGAAGATACTTTTCTCTACTCAGTTTGTATTTCAAACATTCGTTGTGGAATAAAAATCAGATATTATTCACACGAGTCCTACTTTGAATGAATGGTTATAAATTGCACTTACATGGAACAGTGTCACCCTCACTGGTATACACCTTGGGGCAAGTGTCTTAAGTCGAAATAATATCGTCTTAATATCGAAATACCAGTGAGGGTGACAGTGTTCCATGTAAGTGCAATTTATAACCATTCATTCAAAATAGAACTCATGTGAATGATATCTGATTTTCATTCCACAACGAATGTTTGAAATACAAACTGAGTAGAGAAAAGTCCTTCTGTATAATTCAGTGTTCATATAGAAGTATTTGTTTCGAAAGAATTTTTTCTTTCGTGTAACTCAATGTGTATATGAAAGTAGCTGTTTCAGGAGGACTTTCTTTCAGTTTATGTTTGAAAGTTACTTCTTTGCATGATCTACACATCCATGTATAGAGTTACTTATTTTCAAATTGATTACTTCCTTCCTTTCTTTGGAAGATTCCCTCATCCCTTTTTTTTTGTATCAAGATGGAGTAGTAGAAAGCCAAAAACTTTCTTTCCCAAAAATTAATCACTCCTAAAAATATAACCCCTTCAATTCATGTTATACCTATTGCATTTTTGTATATGATCGTTTTTTTCTTACATAAATTTGAATTTGCAAGTTTAGAGACTCATTATTTTTTAATACAAGTCCAAGTGTTTTAAAATACCATTTTTTTATATTCTTCATTACTTAATAACATGAATTTTTACATCTATTTCAAAACTGACATTTATGAAATTCACTTTTATTTCTTTGCTTTTCAAGATCTTTTGTTCTCTACTTTTTCAACTTTAATTCTGCATTTTATTTATGTATTACTTCCTAAATGTTACATTGATCAACCGTTGCGAAATGATAAGCAAACAATTGATTATGAAACTTCAGTTTTCATTTTATTTATTCTTCTGCATAACGAGATGGAAGTTCTTTCGATATTTTTATTTATCTATCCCTCTAATAAGTTTCAACGCCTTTTTTTTAATCTACCCTGTTGCTACCGCAGCGCCACCCTTATTTAGCACATTTTAACAGACACTTTTTACCATACAGAGACGATTCTCCTTACTCATTTCTACTTACCTTCCATAAGTAGTAGAAAAGTAGCAAACTTTGAAAAAGATGCAAATTTAAGATGGCCGCAGCTACAAAATGGCGAATTATATATTACCTTGTAATACTGAGGCACTAAATGAACTAAACAGAATGAGAAGAATTGAGTAACCAAATTAGAAACTAAAAACTTATGATTTTTTATTATTTTCAACAGTTTTATTGAAAAAAACCGATAATGATGTAGATGTTCTATAAAATAATTCGGAAGGTCCTAGGTAGCAGTCATCACACCACTCTCCACAGCAATCTACGGTATTGATCAGATAAAAAAGTAATAGAATCGATGGGCGTAGTATTTACATATTTACTTAGGTTAGGTTAGATTTGAATAATACCGTAGATTGCTGAGGAGGGTGGTGAGATGACTGCTACCTAGGACCTTCAGAATTATTTTTTACTTTTTAGTACATTATCTACATCGTTATTCTTTTTTTGTTTAATAAAACTGTTCAACATTCTTTTTTTTTTTTAATTGTCATCTCTACTTCAGTTCTGTTATCTTCCATTGAATGAAGAGCAAAAAGTTAGTAATCAGAGTTCAAAATTAGCTCCACAAAATGGCCCAAAATCATTGTTAAATTCCAAAGTGGTTCTGCCAGCTCAACAATAGTTATTCGTCTGGCTCAAATTTTTTTTACAAGTTCAAGGAGTGAAATAATTTATGTACAAGGATAAAATATTTTTGCAAATAATATGAAAATGTTGATTTTGGAAATATTTTAGTCACAACCGACGATTTGAACTGAATTTTTTGAATGGTGTTGAAAGTCAATTAACCCTAAAAAGCAGCAAATGTTACGAATTGGGTTTTTGCTACATAATAATTATTGTTAACTCAAAAAAATATTACTATAATCAACAACAATCTATAAGGAATCTTGGAAAAATGAAAATGTGAAGATAAAACCCTCATTAAAATATACACAACTAAAATTCAACTAGGAAGTTTTTGCTGTTGGTTCTACTTCTTTTTGACTATCAGAGGTCCAACATTGTCGCCGGTTAGTTTGTTGTGTTCGCCATGACTGCCATCACAATATGGCCACTAGAACAAAAACAGTATAAGTTGGAGGAAGTAAATTACAAATTGAATGAACAGCTAATTAAAGTGTAAGAAACAACGAATAATTTAGAGGAGGATCCATGTTTAGAATTGAAAAGGGCAATATTTTTAAGAGAGACAAGTTTTTATTTAATCCTTTGGCTTTCCACTTCTCCACTTCCACTGTTTTGGAGATATTTAGAGCATAAACAGAAATTTCAGGTACAAACTGGAAGCAAAAAACCCTAAAAACATTACCCTATTCATTTCAAATGAAATTTCCATGGCTATGATGAACTAACCGTATGAATGTGTTTACATAATATCATCATGACAAGAGCAGAAAGCGAAATAAAAAATGGAGTACCACAAGGTTCAATACTGGGACCGATACCTTTCTTGATATACATAAATGGTACAACATCTATCGATATAGAAGGAAAATTTACCCTATTCGCCGGTGATAACTCAATATTATGGCGTAATAAAACTTTATGTACTCTCCACAAGATTATAAGCTTAGATATGAGAAAAAAACTGGTGCAACTGCATGCTGCTGTCATTTATTGTTTCCAAAACAAACTTAATATTATTCCACTGCTTTATGGACAGCATATCATTAACAACAAATGATGCAGACAAGATGATAGAAAATAGACCTAGTTCTAATTTTTTGGGGGTAATAATTGACAACGAACTCAAGTTCGCCAATCACATTGTAATCTTCAAGGTGCTTGGCAGTCAGAATCAGAATCATTTTATTCATCACAAAAGAATACACATTGTATGGTGAAAACTACAGAATATGTAACTTATCAGACTAGTCAAAAAAAAATTTGTATATAAAGTAGATTGACTAAAATTGATAAAATAAAGACAATACAATATCTTGCTACCGCTCATATCTATTAGATTTTTCATCTAATTGAAACATTTTACAGCAACATATTTTGGGGAATTTTGACCAATGAGAAGCCTGGAAAAGGGCAGATGAATATTTTCCTTATTCCTTGTATCATGTGCATGTATTTGATCATTTTTCAGAAACGTATTTTCATTGTCCTTTATAAACAATATCAAGTTCAAGATGTAGAGTCAAGGTAACGTTAGTATTTTAGAATTTCGGAATAGTGGCTTACAAGATTCTGAAGGGTGAGTTTTATTCATAGCTCTGATGATTTTTTTCTGGGAACGAAAAGCCCCTAGTATGTGAGTTGAGGATCCCCAAAATATTATCCCATATTGCATAGCTGACTGTGCCAGTCCGAAATAAATAATTCTCAGTACATCAGCTGATACTGTATCCCTCAGATTCCTAATAATGTATGTGATTGTGCTGAGTTTTGAACATAAAGTGGTGGTATGGTTTTCCCATGAAAGTTTCCTATCAAGCACAACACCTAAGAACTTCATACTCTCTTTGCTTTCTATCGATTTTCCATTGACTGTTAAGTAGAGATCATTATCAGGATTCATATTTTTTGGTAAGAATCGAATATGATAGGTCTTAGCGGCGTTTAGTGCTAGTCCATTTTTACTACAATAGTCACTGATTTCCTTTGATGCCTTATTACCATTCTTTACTAGTTGCTCATTATTTGTTCTGGACATTAAAATATTCGTGTCATCTGCATAGAGAAGGATTTGATCTGCAGCAACACAGGTGTTCTTTATGTCGCTGGTGAATATTATAAAGAAAAGAGGTCCCAGAATGGAGCCTTGAGGTACACCTTTATGATAACTTTCTCTTGTCTTTGATTTTATGGAATCTAGTACAGTTTGTTTTCGATTGTCCAAGTAAGAAGTTGCCCAGTTCAGAGCAACACCACGAACTCCTGTAGCTTCTAGTTTGAGTCTTAATAAGTTATGGTCTATAGTATCAAATGCCCGGCTTAGATCATAGAATAGAATGCTCTATATATGAATTCCAAACAGTCATAAATTGCAGTATTAGTTGATTTATTTTTTTGAAATCCGTTCTGAATGGATGGCATTAGTTGGAAGTTTTCCAAATAAGCTGTCAATCGTGTGGAGTATGATGTCTCGAAAACTTTTGCAATTTGATTTTGTATGCAGATAGATCTATGATTTTTCATTTCGTTTATAGGACCTTTGTTCTTATAAACTGGAATGCATTTAGACTCTTTGATGGTAGGAGATATTCCAGACGTGAATGAATCATTTATTAGTTCACCTAATGGCTGGGCAATAAGTTTACTAGCAGCCTTCAGGAGCTTACCATTTATGCCATCCATTCCTGCTGCAGGTTTAGATGTTGTTTTTGAGATGATTTCATGAACTTCTTCAGGTGTTACAGGAGTTAGGAAAAAACTTTTATGAAATTTATCGAAATGTTGATCGAGATTTGGTTTAGGACAATTTTGAAAGGAATCTATAAAATAATCATTGATATAGTTGCTTTTTTCCAGTGGATCTGTTATCAGTTCACCATTGTCGTTTTTTACACTTATAGAAGGGTTCACCTTATTATTCTTATTTTCTTTATAATGATTTTCCAACTTTCCCTCATTCTGTTGTTTGATTAATGACTTATAAAGAACTTGGTTTTTCTGTTGCTAAATTGGCTCAATTTTCATTCACTGATTCTCGTTTAACGTATGGAATTCCTTCCTGGTGAGTATGTTGCAAAACTCTATTGCATACTGTTTTCATTATACAGAAAAGAGCTATAATTTCATAAAGTACACCTTACGATTTGGCATGAAATTACATGAAATTACTATGGATCTTCATCAAGTAATAGCTGAATCAATCAGAAAAAAGAGCTATAAGATTCATGTGCAATGCCAAAAGTCGAGCCTCCTGTAAACCCTTGTTTAAAGTCTTTGGAATTTTAATTTCAGAAACAGTCTGTTTGATTAACAAACATATACTGATATTTAGCAGCTACTCCAATAATCATGCCCTTCGTCAAGCTAATGATCTAAGATTACCCATACCAACCTGTTCTCCAGTCAAAGACTCTTTTTTTTTTTATTATAATGGTCTTTAGATGCTCAATCATTTACGTAACAATACTGAAATTTCAGAGGGTAACTATGAATTTCGGAAATCAGTAAAAGATTTATTATGTGGTAGACCCTATTATAGTTTAGAAGAGTTCTACGAGGACAGTTTTTTCTAATTCATTTTATTATCTGTATTTTTTATATATCGACGAAGTATGGTATACTGCATTTTCAAAATTTCAAATTTTTCTGGTAATTGTAATATCATCCCTCTTCAGTATCTGTATGTATTGTATGTGTTTTGGATAAAAGTGTTTAATGTATGTCTATATTTGTGCAGATATATTTTAATTTCATTAGTTTGGAATTCCATTGTCTAATGTGATATAAAATGATTTGAAACCCTGAAAGGGATTGGATAATGGAAGTCCAAACTAATGAAATGCACCATGAAACATCGTCAACCACCTTCAAACAAAGATATATCTTTACACTGTATTTAAGCTATTTTAAAATACTATGTACATATACAGTGTGTCCAAGATAAGGATCCTAAGTATGGGAATCTCAGTACCTGTTGGAGATACAGCTTAGGTTAAATTAGGAAAAAGTTGTGTTCTTTAAAGCTTATTTACATGCCGTTTAGAAACTTGAAGAATTTTCATGGCCTGCTGAGATATTTGGGAAAAACGAGAATTTGACAATATCAATTTTATTTTTTTCTGACTTTATTTGAAAAGATATCAAAAAACGAATAACACTTTTTCATTGGCACTTTTNCTTTAAAAAAATCATTATTAACCTACTTAAAAATACATTTTAAAAATAGAAAAAATGCAATTTTCCCTTAAACTAAAAAGAAAACAATGGCATGTGTTACATCGTTGAATTCGTAATAAAAAATGGAATCAGATACAGGGTGTACTTTTTTTTCGGGCTATTTAAAAAAATAAAGTTGATGATGGTTTTTTGAAAACGAAACGTCGGATATAAAAACTAAAAATACCATCGTGTAGTACCTTGAAAGTGCCAATGAAAAAGTTTTATTCGTTTTTTGATATCTTTTCAAATAAAGTCAGAAAAAAATAAAATTGATATTGTCAAATTCTCGTTTTTCCCAAATATCTTAGCAGGCCATGAAAATTCTTCAAGTTTCTGAACGGCATGTAAATAAGCTTTAAAGAACACAACTTTTTCCTAATTTAAACTAAGCTGTATCTCCAACAGGTACTGAGATTCCCATGCTTAGGATCCTTATCTTGGACACACTGTATATGTATATGTATATTTATAGTTATACGGTGACAAAAGAAAATTTGCAAATTTGCAGTTTCATCAATAAGGCCTGATGTTCTCTAGACAATAAAGCATATTACTATTATAATTATTATCTATTGCCATGTAATGAAAACTGCAGATAAAGACAGAGAGCAATTTCCATTTTTACATTCGATGACCTAATTTGACTTTGCAACAGACTGCCGTGGGAACCTTTGTTTATCGTGGATAAGCAATGTTTGAGTTTAATGCCAATCTTATGGGAAGGTTTCACCACCTGATAACAGACTTGTGTCATTTGCGAAGATAGTTTTGAACTGACCCCTTCCCACGTCTGTGGAAAGGGTTTCGGACTTATAGAATCTTCCATTTCGATATATGCTATGATTTCGTTAATTGCAATTGAGCTTTTTTTCATAATACTAGTAGGAATTTCATCTTCTCCACTGGAATGTTTATTTTTCAGTTTTCTAGATAGTTCTATTATTTCTTCTGGGGTTATGGGTCTCCTCATGAACATCGACTGCATATTTACAGGGATATCACTTTGAAATGAAATATTTGAGGAATTTTCTAGTAATTGAGGTACCATGTCTACCAAATATTTATTGTAATCATTAACTATTTCGTTTGGTTCGCTGTTTATGCACACTCTTCATTTCGAACTCTTCCCTTTATTTCAGAGCAAATGCTCCACATGCACTTTGATTTATTATCCAAGTTGTGACTGTATATATCATGGCAGTATATATTATTGGAGGTAACGGAGAGCCTTGTGGAACTCCCTGGTGAGGAGAAATTTTTTGGAAAATGAATTTCTGACTCTGAAGGTGAGGGTTCTATTCTCAAAATATTGTTTTATTGTACAGAGAAGATGGACAAGGGTTTTCAATTCTTGAAGTTTATATAACATTCCTTTATACCAAACCCTATCACAAGCTTTATTGATTTACAAAAATAGCGCCGCAGAGTGCAGGTTGGTCATGGTCATAAATAGACAGCATCCTGTATACGACGGTTTATTTTAAAAGCCTGTAATATTACAAATTACACAACTATGGTGTCAACCACGGTCAATTTTTTTTGAAGAGTAAAATAATTTTCAAAGTTTCTGTTAACACCGAAAATTATTCGAAACTATCCAGTACTATAACAAGAACTCAATATTCAATAATATCAAAACACGAAACATCAAAATAAAATAGGTATTTTGGAACAAACTCATTGATTTTCTGAAGATTTTCTTGTCCAAAATAATTCTCCTCTATTCTAGAGTAAAAATGAGCTTGAATGTTTGACAGTTCATATCCCAAATTCACAAATAGTTAGTGTAAACAACAATGGTAATTAGGGACGAGTTATATAAAAGTAGAGGTGTAGTTACACTTGATCCGAGTAAATACTTTTCAGACGGTGGATATTAGAACCCTATTTGTTATAATAATGGATGTTGTAACCGAGGTCATTAATAAACATTATATGAAAATGCAATTCAAATTCGTTGAACTAATTTTATTTATTTTTCAGATTGTGAAGGTTAAAACACAAAAAGCATCAATAAAAATCAAATGAGACATTGCACAGAATTAATAATCAATACCTATCTTCAAATATTTGGTTTGAGAAAAGTCGAAAAATGTATGAATAGACTTACATTTTTGCTCCTCCAGCACCTGCAGAATACAGCTTTTTCTGCAATATCTTCTACATCAACTGCATCAACTACTTTTTCATTTCTCTTGAGAATATCTGGATTCACTTTCGAGCATGGTGGAGGACGACCATGTGGACAGAAAGCTTTATATGAGATATAGGTGAAACCAGCTGCCAGAGCTGTGGGTGGAATCAGAGCTAGCCAATCTTTAACTAAAAAAAATAAACTTAGGTTACGTAATGATGAAAAACTCATTCGTCATTTCAGACACGTTTCAACTAAACACCTTTTTATGAAAAGGATGTCTTTCATAGAATCTTCCAAGAAAATAATCAAATATAGAAATCCACTGTACTCACATCCTAACCTAAACCATCCTCCAACTGAATCGGGAATAGGTAAATTGGATAAATAATTGGGGATAGCATTTTTTACTACGTACGCAATAGGCTGCATATTTACTATAAAAGTTTATAAAATTCTAGAAAAATCCACCAAAACTGCTCAACACCTTTGACCCCGAAAAGCTCTTCTTTCGTCAGTGACAAAGACTAAACTTGATTAACGCCACTAAGAAACTGATGCCAATGGAAATTGTACAAAATACTCTAAAATTTCAGACAAAATACTTGTATTTTACTTAATTAATTAATAAAAATAACCACACAAACTCCTCACACAGCTTATTCTGATTTCTAATCCAGTCAAATCCAGTGACCTTAGAAAACTGCGATGTTCCGTGATACAACTGATGACAAATGTCATTTAATATTTCATAGAATAACAGAAAACATGAAACTAAAGAAAAACATCTACGTCCATGATGACAAAGATGAAAATATTTGCTATGAATAAAACACATTTCAGTAAGCAGGAATTTTGGTAAAAACATTCGACCTTATGGTTGAGAAATGGTTCTGATACAGATTCTGGGAAACATGTTCTTCCTTACGAATCAGTAGAGAGTTGTTCTGACTTAAACAATTGTTCATACAGTTGCAGTTTCGTAAGAATTTATCATCTTTCTCACCAACCGATTTCCTGGAGTCTTTGAAGTCCACTAGATATTCCTTAGAACAACAAGAGGATTGCTCCGAATTCTTGGGATTCTTGTTGAATACTCTTCGTGAGCAAAAAAATAGCAGAATCAACACTCCGGACCGCTCTGGATTGAATGATTCCGTACAGTCTATTTCGTCTTGTGTTTGTAGATATTGTGCTGGAAAAATTCCCACTTGTTCACTCTGTAATAAATATTCAAGAGGTAGCAAAAACGTATGTGATTTTCTGAAACTTCAACTAGCGTTTCCTAATATGACTGATAACCAGTCCGTGGAAAGCTTATTGTCGAATCATCTAAAATGGACCACTATTATAATATTCATGCAGTCATTATTCACTGTGGTTCTGGCGTTGAATCTGTTCATTATTATGCATTGGTCAAAGACGAAACGGACTGGGTTAAGTTTAACGATAGTCGTGTCACGAAGTGTTCTGGCGATGTCTTGGATTTATTGGAACCTGTGGAGACACCTTACATTGTGTTTTATGAAAGAGAGGACATTGGTAGATCAAGATCTTCAGATGATGTGGTGCTGTAGGTTTTTCCGGGTTTTCCTGTATCTGAAAAAGCATATGCACCACTGGAATAATTGAAGTCACCCCGGAGCGCCAATTAATTTATGTTGTTTCATACTCTATACAAAATTCAGAAATAGACAAAAGTTACTGGCATACACTTGTGGATTATCACAAAAATAAATGTATTCTTTACACTAATCAAAACAAACAAGTTCTTAGTTTTGGTATATGTGATAAAGCGCCTTATAAATAAACGGGCGATACGAATAAAATTCTCTAAAACTGAAGTTTTGAAAAAAAAATCACCAAATCATGTAAAAAAATTGAGGTGAATAACTTCCTAGTAAAAATTGTTTCGTTTCCTTTTACGCTTTGCCCCCAAAGACCCAATTCCCAATTCTTGACACTCATAGGGTTTGATCTCACAACACGAATATTCTAGATGTTAATCTTGAGTGTAATTGGAACACAAATTTCATGGAACAAAATATATACTTATGTCTTAGAACAGATATTTGAATATCAATAATCTACCAATCAGTTTACTGGAAATCTTGGTGAATTTAGGATCTCTTTGTATATGTATGGAAAGTGGTCCAAGATAATTGTTTCTCAATATTATTCTTCTTCGACATTTGCCATCATTAACATCACAGGGGAATATTAATATTATTTTGGGGTTAATTTTTTCAAAATGATGGACTATTTTATGCTATGTTATATAGTATACAATTTGAAATCTGATCAATATGATATGATGAAATCCATATTGGTTCACAGATTAGTGTTAGTAACAGACTTCAATAAAAATTAAAACAACTATCAATTTGTTTTTTAGATCGTTTATCTAACAAAGGAAAGACATAGATAATGTAGGCGAGCTCTTGAATTTCATGGAGAATTCCTGAGGGAATTCTCTAATCAAAACTCATCGGTGATTTTGAAAACTCGTCTTGTTTTATTCATCTGTGTCTATGTTTCCTATCAATTTAGTCAATAAAAGTAAATAAGAAGAAGAATCATTCTGTGATTTTCTTCATACGTTGTGTTTTGTTGTCATTAATCACTTACCACTCCTGCCAAGTTTTATTCGCAATCTCTTCTCGATTTTTTTTGATCGAGCACAGAGTGCAAATATTCTTTTGCCAAATATGAAATGAGATCTGTACGAACAAAAAACACCTGAATTCCACACATAAGCTTTCTGTTTTATCCCTCCACGATTCAAAGCATTTAGTAGTTATAAGAAAAAGCATATTTCCCTTATATTTGCCTTTAATTTCGTCTGCATTGGGTTAACGCCCGATCAAGCCAGCAGGGGCAGGACCTTGTTTCCGTCTGTTATGGTTTTGATGACATTGGCATTTCTTTATTCCATCATGTACACTATCACAAAATATTCAATTGTGATAATACATTACGTATGATGACAATAATTTGTTGCAATGTCGCAGAAGCTCATCTTGCATTTGCTCAGATACCTTGCACTACCCGACAAACTAGTTAGATGCCTTGAACAACTGATACCACTTTGTTGGACTCGCTTCACCATTACATCTGGTCAGGCTAGAGTCCGAACAGGGTGGGCCTCTCTCAGAAGGGGTGTATTTCAGGGCGATTTCTACAGTCCTCAATCTCTTCTAGATCTCACTATTGCCATTATCCATTGCGCTCAGAAATCGAGGGTATAACTGTGGCACCCCCGGAAACCGGAGGCATAAGGTCACCCATTTGTTTTATATGGATGATCTTAAAGTTTATGCCTTTGGAGAGTTTATGTCCTTGAGAGTGGTAGAAGAGTACACGCATGCTATCGGTATGAAATTCGGGATAGACGAATGTGCAATGGTTCATCTCAAAAGAGGACGATGCGGGGACTACGGAGAGGATGTGCAGCTCGTAGATGGAAGCATCCTACATCATTTGGATGCCGGAGAGACGTATACTCACCTCGGGATGGAACAACACCATTCACAAGGGAAGACAGCAATGAAGAACTCTCTCCGCGGCAAGTATCAGCACAAACTTCGACTGATCTGGTCATCGGAAGTGTCGGGGAAGAACAAAGTTGCTGCAACAAATTTGCTTGCCGTTTCACTCTTACCCTATTCGTTTGGAGTAGTGAAGTGGACTCGAGAGGAGCTGTATCAACTCGACGTAAATACCCGAAAAATGATGCACCACCATAGGAGTTTGCATCTCAAATCGTCCGTTCCACGGTTGTACTTCCCCCGACAACCGGGAGGCTGTGAAATTTAGAGTTTGGAGTGTTTGCATGACAGAATGATACTAGATCCTGTAAAGTCGTTAGGAGTTCGGGTCCCTTTCTCTACATGGTTCGCGACCATGAGGGAGCAGGAATTGGAGCATTTCTCTCCAGGGCAGCTGCCCGCAGCTGGTGAACTCGGTTTGGTTTTCGACAGTGATCGAGGTGATCACAACTGTGTCACCGAGTTAGAACCCGTCAGGCAACAAGCTCATATAAAGCCGCAGAGATCACTTCACTCATGTGGCAACATAAGAATGAGCCAATGCATGGGGTCTTCTTCAACATAATTGAAGATCTTGACTTATCGAAGCGCCTGACCTTCGCTTTCCTCAGGTCGGGTGGGCTGGAGCCGGAAACTGAGGGGTTTATCATGGCCTGCCAGGATGGTGTCTTCAACACCTTGGTATACCGCAGTCACGTGCTGGGTATAGAGGTTCCTGACACAAGATGCAGGTCCTGCCGCAATCGATCAACCAACACACATACGTCGACGAAACGGAAGATCTGCCGAAAACATCGCCGCTGCCTGTGAGAGTGCAGGAGAATCTGAGGCTGTCGATCTCGAGTCGTTCACAAGAATTCGGCCTTTCGCAGACCCACAACCTGGCAAATTTTGCGTCGTGACTTGGGCCTACACCCTGCTCCTGACTCAGGAACTGCTCTAGAGCAGTTGGCAACTGACCGTAATTCTCATCGAAAATCATCTTCAGCGATGAGGATGAATGGGTACGTAATCAAACAAAATTGTCGAATTTGGGACGATATAAGATCCAAGAGCGTCCAAAGCATCCCGAGAAAGTCACTGTTTGGTGTTGATTTTGGGCTGGCGACGTCATTAGTCCATATTTCTCTGATAACAACATTGGTCAGGTCATCACTATCAACGGCGCGACGAGATCGTGCGTTTTGATTCCGTTATAATTTTACTTGTGAGGTTTCCTCGAGTAGCAGGTATATGCGACTAAGCCACAAACCACAGCGGTCCTCAAAGCCAACATAACCCATGTTTTTTTTTTTTATTTCAATTATACCGCATCAACCAGCTAGGTTATTAGCGGTCGAACAATAAGGTGTTTTATATTCTATATTATGTAGACATTTTGATACATTTCAAAAAACACAACAGTGAGTCTATTTTCTTGATATCTATAATACTGGAGTATTCATTTCCCAAGCCGGATATGAGTCTTTCGTTTTGGTAGCTGGGACATTCCATGATAATGTGCTTAACACTTAGATCAACGATGCAGTTGAGGCATCGGTTGGGTGTTTCTTTCTTGATTAGATATAGGTGAGTATACCAGGTGTGGCCAATGCGTAGTCGAGTGAGAATGACTTGCTCTCTACCACTGAGAGGGCGGTAGTTGTTAATAACTAGGTTTGGATTAATATCTCTGAGTTTAGTCGGAGTTAAGAAGCTCCACCGTTCTTTTCATCGATTGAATATAAGTTTTTTATGTCGTTATATAGATCTTCGTGTGGAACCTGGGAGTTTTGATATGTTCCTGGATATGTAGTGGAAGCTTTAGCTTCTGCGTCAGCGATTTCGTTGCATTTGATGCCTGTGTGAGATGGTACCCAGACTATTTCCACTCTTTTTCTGTTGTTGGTTAGTTCTACAAGTTCTCTTTTGATTCGAAGAAGAATGGCATTTTTGGGGTATAGTTGTTGAGGTTGAACTAAGCGAGTCCGTGAATATCACGGAGTTGCCTTCGGTTCTATTGCAGTGTGCTAGAGCAGTTTTGATGGCGTGAAGTTCAGCTGTGTAGATACTGGAAGCAGGTGGTAGGCGGTAAGTATAATTTGTCGTGTTCGTTGTAACTGCTGCACAAACCCCATCATTTGTTTTTGAAGCATCTGTATATATGTGGTTGAAAGATTGGTATTTTGAGGCGACTAACTCTGAGAATGATTTCTGTATAACAGCTGACGGTGTACTATTTATTCTTCGAAAGAGCGATCAATTAAGTATTGCACTTGGGAAGATTAATCGTCCAGGGGGGTGGAATTTGGGCATATAGTGGTGTGGGTATGGCTTTGTTTTGTGGGAAAATGCGTGCGTATCGGTTTGAGAAGGTATTTTGATATGTAGGACTGTATGTATTGGTTGATATTCTGGCAGCATACTTCAATTCCTGCTTCTACAAATAGGCTTTCTACCGGACTGATACAAAACGCCCCCATAGCAATTCTGATGGCTGTGTGATGAATAACGTCAATCGCTTTCAGAACAGATTTCTTTGCTGTTGAAAAGACTATGGATCCATAGTCTAGTTTGGATCGTACTAAGGCTCGATAAAGGTTCAACAAAATTGTATTTTCTGCCCGCTCCCAGGAAGTTTTGGTTAGAACCCTCATTAAATTGAGACCATTCGTGCATGACCTTCTGAGGAAATCCATATGATGGTTCCACTTCATTTTGTTATCAAAAATCAGACCAAGAAATTTAATCCTATCGGTGAAGCTCAACTGCTTCCCGTTCAGAGTGAGGACTGGAATGTTCCAAAAGAAAATAATCTTAAACGTTGACATTGAATAATTTAATGGAATTTTGTTCAGAATCGATTTAACTGCTGTATCTTTCGGAAAACATATTATTAGCATTTCAAAGCTCCATTTCTTCTGAACGAGTGAACCCATTCTCAGAAGCCAAGAAAGCAATAGTAATAGAAAGCTTTTTTCACTGATGTTTCACTTGACCCCCATTCATATTTGAAAAATTTGGGGGATGACTCGCTTGAAGAGCTGAAGATTTTGAATGGGTTTTAGATCACAACGTGTTTATCTGAAGGTGGTTGACAATGTTTCGTGGTGTATTTCATCAGTTCGGACTTCCATTGTCTAATATAATATAAATTGATTTGAAATCCCTGAAAAAAATTGAAAAGATTAACCGAAAATAAAAATTTTTTAACAAAAAATGAAAAATAAAAATTGAAAGATTCCAAACCAAGTTACGTCACGACGTTTGGATAGTTAGTATCCACAATCGTCTTCGGGTGATAACTAGACTTATTTCTCCGAGGTCTGACTATTTATAGGTCATTCGAGTGCTTTCACCTCTTCCCTCTCTCCGCCTCATTGATTTTAGCGGGAGATGACCGTTTGGCGGGAATTGGTCATTTTTCGCTTGATTAGAGGTTTCCATATGTTACGTATCTCTACGCTAGCTTGACTAAATGCGTTGTTGGACAACATATACGCGGCCTCTTTGAATTTTCTCCTAACCCAATGTTCCTCTTTGTGGATGATTTCAGCTTGAGCCCACTTGGTTTTATGTTGATGAGTCCAAACGTGCTCTGCTATTCCGGATTTGCTGGTTTCTTCTCGCTGTGTGTGTTTCTTGTGCTCAGCAATGCGAACTTTCAAAGACCTCTTAATTTCACCGATGTATGTTTCAATTTTTATTGGTTGTTGCTTGTATGTTATTTCTTCGTATTTTCAGTTTTTTGTTTATTAAAATTGTTATTTTCGGTTGATCTTTTTAATTTTTTTCAGGGATTTCAAATCAATTTATATTTTATTGGACAATGGTAGTCCGAACTGATGAAATACAACGTGTTTATGTATTTTTTCGAAAAGTTGTTTTATTGGCAGTTATGCCTGGCGGTACGTTTTTGGTGACCCACCATGTAAAAACATTTAAAGGGATACATATTCAACTGGTAGACCAAATAAAGATTTATAACCTCCAAAACAAAATTTAAAAAATGAAATATTGAAAATGGTCAGTTATTAAATAAATAATCTGTGCATGCAAAATATTGTTAAACCGACCCTGTGCTTGCCCGAATGAATGAGTGTCATTAAAATTTTTCTCAAAATGAGTACCCATATATTTTCCCATTTGAACCAAATTCATACCTAAAAATTGTTAGTCATACCTTGTCCATATTGACGTGTAATAGCCGATTACTAATTACTATTATTGGACCATTAACGTAATGAGTAGGGCAGACGACGAG
Organism: Leptinotarsa decemlineata; assembly: GCF_000500325.1. Lineage (NCBI taxonomy): Eukaryota > Metazoa > Arthropoda > Insecta > Coleoptera > Chrysomelidae > Leptinotarsa > Leptinotarsa decemlineata. Next base: position 223,014 of record NW_019289957.1, on the reverse strand, counting down.
TCAGTGTCAAATCAAAATACTTGTAGATTGCGCAGAGTATTCGTTTTTCTTCCCGTAAGAAAGGTATTCATCAATGCATGTGTTGCGTGAACCGGCAAATACGAAACAATGTAATTATCCTCATATCTCTATCAATACTGATATCAAAATAATCACTCTTATCTACGTTTATTTTTGAGAGACAACCTAGATCAAAAGAGGTCAGACGTGTTTTTAATTTTAAGGTTTGAGTAGTTTGTACCTAAATAAACCGAGATGGTGTGTCGGATTCATATTTTTGGTTCAATAGTTGTGATTTTTGTTCTTCAGTCAACAGGTGAGTTTTATACTTTCTGTGCACAGAGCAACTGATAGTTTTCGAAGTGGTAAACACACTCATGAAAACAAGTTTTCTTTATTAGTTTATAGAAATCTCTAAAACACATTTTTCTCTGAAATCCATTTGGTAGATATTTGTAATTTAATTTTGAAAAATACAATTCAAAAATACCATTTGAAATATCATGTTCCTATGCAGTGCTTGGTTTTTAATATGTCCTCATGTGATTGAAAAATTTAAAAGTAACCTTTATTTGTGAAATTGTAAAACAACAATAGAAATTAATTGGCGCTCCGGGGCGACTTCATTGATTCCAGTGGCGCATTTGCTTTTTCAGCTGCAGGAAAACCCGGAAAAACCTGCAGCACCAAATCATCTGAAGATCTTGATCTGCCAATGTTCTCTCTTTCATAAAACAAAATGTAGGGTGTCTCCAGAGGCTCTAATGAATTCGGTTAGAAGAAGCCATTTTGAAATCGATTCTTCGAAAATTTCTTAGACCCCGTGTCCAAGAGAGTTAAACACACCCCAATCAGCGGTGTGTTTAACTCTCAATCAGGGCTAACCCTAAATCCGGCCCTGTCATTGCTACATCATTTTTTCAGTAACCGTTACATTCCAAAATAAGGCGACCAAATGTCAAAACAAATCTGTATACATCACTTTACTGACGGATTGCACGAAAGCAGAAGTTTTTCTATCAGTTCATTGGTTGGGACTTCCATTGACTAATATGATATAAATTGATTTGAAATCCCTGAAATAATCTACAAACAATTAAAAATATTAGCTGAAAAAAAAACAATTATATTAAGCAATAAAAGCTGGGATTACAATGAAATGAAATAAAAGCAACAATCAAAAAATTGAACTTTCAACACGAGATGAAAATTAAAAATTGAAAGATTCCAAGTCAAGTTATTTCACGACGTTTCGATTGTTAGTATCCACAATCGTCTTCGGGTGATAAATGGACTTATTGTTCCGAAACCTGACTATTTATAGGTCATTCGAGTGCTTTCACCAATCCCCTCTTTCTTCACTCCGCTTCATCGGTTTTAGCAGGAGCTGACCGTTTGGCGGGAGTTGGTCGTATTTCCAAATGTTGCATATCGCTACGCTAGCTTGGCTAAATGCGTTATTGGACAACATATACGCGGCTTCTTTGAATTTTCTCCTAAACCAGTGTTCCTCTTTGTGGCTGATTTCAGCTTGAGCCAACTTGATGTTATGTTGATGAGTCCAAACATGCTCTGCTATTCCGGATTTGCTGGTTTCTTCTCGATGTGTGTGTTTCTTGTGCTCAGCAATGCGAACTTTCAATGGCCTCTTAGTTTCACCGATGTATGATTCTCCGCACTCGTAGGGTATCCGGTAAATGCAATTCTTGGAATCGCAGTCCGCGTTTGGTGGCCTGGTTTTTGTGAGGCTGCTACGGATAGTGTTCCCAGATCTGAAGCAGGTCCTGATGTTATACTTGGACCCAATCCGTCTTATCCTTTCCGATAATCCTCTGATGTAGGGAAGTACAAGTACTGGTTGTGGCGGCTTCTCTTCCTTGTGGAGTTCTTGCTGTCTTGTAGCTAAAGCTTGTTCTACCATCACTTTGGAGTAACCATTCCGTTGAAGGTCTTTTTTGATGATGCCTAGTTCCTTTTCGACATCTTCCTTGGTATTACAGAGCCTGAAAGCACGGTCTACTAGAATCTTGAGGATTCCTCTCTTAGTTGATTGATGGTGGTTGGATTCGTGGTTCAGATACTGTCCCGTGTGAGTGGGTTTTTGGTACACATATGTTTCCCATTTAGCGTCGGTCCACCAATACGTCTAAGAAAGGCAATTCGTTGTGGACTTCCTTCTCCATTGTGAAAGTGATGGAAGGACTTACGTTGTTGATGTGCTTCAGGAAAGTGTCTAGTTCTGCATTCCCATGGTTCCATATAATGAAGGTGTCGTCTACGTATCTCAACCAGACTCGGGGCTTCTTATGGGCTTCTTCAATAGTGTTGTCCAACAACGCATTTAGCTAAGCTAGGGTAGAGATACGTAACATATGGAAACCTCTAATCAAGTGAAAAACGACCAACTCCCGCCAAACGGTCATCTTTCGCTAAAACCAAGGAAGCGGTGAGAGGGAAGAGGGGATAGATGAAAGCACTCGAATGACCTATGAATAGTCAGATCTCGGAGGAATGAGTCCAGTTATCACTCGAAGACGATTGTGGATACTAACAATCGAAACGTCGTGACGCAACTTGGTTTGGAATCTTTTAATTTTTAATTTTCATTTTTTGTTAATAATATTTTTAATTTTATTTTCAGCTTGTATTAATATTTCAATTTTTTTATCTTTTTGGTTGTTGTTTGCTTGTTATTTCTTTGTAATTTCAGTTTTTGTTTAATACAGTTGTTATTTTTTCGGTTAATCTTTTTAATTTTTTAGATTTTTCAGGGATTTCAAATCAGTTTATATTATATTAGACAATGGAAGTTCGAACTGATGAAATACACCACGGAACATTGTCAACCACCTTCAATCAACAAAAAGTGATATCCCTATTATATTCGTGACAGATTAAAAATATGTTGATGACGTTTGCTTAATGATTTTTAAATTCGTGAAATATAACAAGAAAAACAAATGGATACTGAAGCAGAACGTATTCTAGTAAGATTTCAATGTGAGATTTTCACTGAACAGTTTACAAAACAGCAACATCTGTTTCAGTTCACTTACAATATAGGGTAACCTCAATATATTTCTATTCAACTTATTAAACTCTTTCTACTTCCATATTTGACGAATAATGTTTTTAGGAAGTAATACAGAATTCAACGAAAGTCATTTTTTTTTGTGGAGGAAAAAATCAGTTTTTTATCGACCTTTTTTGGGTTATTGTTACCTTCATATTTCAAAACTTCTTTGACATCTGTCGAAGAAGTAAAGAAATAAGCTATCAAAAAAGGAATAACTGCGAATATATTCGAATTTTTTATCCATTTCTGAAGACGGAGACAGATTTTGACCTCCGAAACGTAAAAGATAAGTATTATTTCTTAATATTTTTTTTTGATAGGCAAAATTGTTAAATACGACAAGTAGATGATAAATAGAAGATTTTTCTTTGTGAAAAATACTTTGATTTTTACGCAGTAACTTATCGGGGTAAACTGAAAAGTTTGCTCTTCTACACTTGTATAAAGTTCTCCATTAAAATTTTTATATTTTTCAGATTGTGGAAGGTAACAATTACCCAAAAAAGGTCGATAAAAAAAAGTATTCCTTTCTATCGATATGAAAATTGCGGTGCTGATGAACTCTCTGCATTACGAATGGATTCGTTTTCTTTATTTTTGTTATACCTACTCAACAGTTTGACCGTTACTGACGGCTACATTAGCCTTTCGGTCCTGTAAAAAAGTTACTCATTACCACAATTGCTTGTTGATTCAGTAGCATGTTTCTTACCTAAAATAGTTTTTATCTGCCCGTGTTAATGGAAGCCATTATCGTTATCCACAATATTTGAAAAATACTATCTATTAAATGAAAACAAGAATGTGAGGAAATTTTCAAATGGTATTTTGAATGATTCTAGTGCGATTAATATATATCTGTGTGAGGAATTGTTTTGGAAAGAGCAACAATTTTTATTATTAATAGCCTTACTACACAATAAGTTTCATGAAAAAGTTTTTCGATTTCAGTGGTTTCCTAATGTAAATTGGGCTCAAAAGAAAAAATGTCTACATATAATAAGACCTTGTATGTATGTATATAGTAGGGAGGGTGAGTGTAGACCCACTAGGCCACATGTGACCCATTGTTCATCCTCCCGAGGAGTTGTCCTCCTAGGTCATCGTCCATCCTGTCCTTTTCATGAAGGTGGACAGGTCGCTGTGAGACATCTCCTTTATATCGGCAGGTGTAGGCCAAGACTTGCCGGACACACACTCTCTTGGGCAACCTTGAGGTATCTCACGGCGTCTTCCGCGAAGATTTTGGAAGGTGCAGCGACATTACTATCGTTGCGCGGCTTCTTCCACCTACCTAGGGTTCTCCTAGTGGAGGTGTTCAAATGAGGGCGCTTTCCTGCCGGGGCAGCCGGTTCCTTGTCTTTATTCAAGGCGGATATCTTGGTGCCCGCCGCAGGAAGTGCCCCTGCTGTTGGAGGTGGAGTGGGGGAGGAGGAGGGTGCACTCCTGTCTCTCGCTCTCTTTCTCCTTTTGCCCTCGGCGCCGCAAATGCGCTTACGCCTTAGCCTTTGTACTACATCACGAGGTGATCTGCTATGTCCAGCCTCATTCCGAACGGTAGATTGGGGTGGACATTTCTGTTCATCCCCTGTTACCGCCATATATTGAGGTGAGCACTTCTGTCCAGCCTCGGGATTGGTTTTTGTTGGGTCTGTTCTGTTTGTTTCCACGAGTAGCAGAAAAGAGTTGGTCACCTCTGGCAGAGCCCCGCAGAGGTAGGCTAATTACAATGAGGTTTGGCCAGTTCCTCAAGGGGATCGTTCGTAACGCATATCACCCTGCGGCCATTCAGCTATCGGCACGATTCCTTACACTTTAGCTTGGGTAGGCTGGTCCACGGTGGCATGTTTCGCAAAGGCTTTTGGGGGGTTTAAGTTCCCCTCACCCTATTTATTTCTGCCATTGACCAGGAGTACGGCGACGCCGGACCCGGCCAAAATTCCGGACCCGTAAAAAATTCATATCCTATGTAAATAACTGCCATATATTTCCCATGGTTCCATATAATGAAGGTGTNTAAATAATGGAAATAGAGTTTCGGGAGTCGGGACTTTTTTATCGGAAATTTCCTCCTCTTTCACGAGCTTTTTTCAAAATTGCTTAAATATGAATATTTTTTGAGTTATTAACGAAAAACTAAATACAATTTTTTTTATCTTATTTTGTTAATAACAATTGCAGTTTTTTACCTGCACCAAAATTCTTCAAAAACATTTCTCTAGAGGTCATTCCGAATCGAATGAGCTATCGCTCATATTTTTAGGACCTTCATCTCTATTTTTTCATGTTTTTGAACTTGTTTATTAGACTACATTTTTTTCTGCTCGCAATACAATAATATTTTTTCCATTTGAACACCAGTTATTTCATGTAATATTCTTTTCTATTTCAGTGGTTTCTGAAGGCAAGACGAATTCAACAGGGGAAATCGCATCAAAGAATGGCACCTTGCCTCAGATTTCTGAAAATTCTCCCAATACAGAAGTACCATCAATTTTTCCTTCGAGTGGAATTGGAAATAAACCGACAATATCATTGAATAAAACTGTTGATAAACCAAATCTCTCAGCTATCCGGAGAAATAAATTGAATGAAAAGCCTGTTATACACGACAATACAACAGAGTACATTAAAGTCGACTCGCATGAAACGATTGAAACTAACAGTGAAGTACCCAGTGCAAAAAAACTCAAAAAGCAGATTGATACCGAAATAGAAGATCTGCTTGAAGTTCCCAAGGAAACATATATTTTGGAAGAACCAGAATCACCAAAAGTAAATCACGGACCTGATCAAGATGTGAATCTCTCAGTTCTCCTTATCGATAAATTTTTACTAACAGAAGACTCGTTGCGAAATAACAGCTATCAGAACAAATTAGAAAACGTTGGTATAATACAAGGAAAACTGGCAGCAATTCTAGCGGGAGTTTTTCTTGTGGTATCTATACTCGGTTACATTACCCTTCTGTCCTGGAGGCGATTTTTAGAGTAAGTACGAAATTAGTAGACATAGAAGATTTTTCAGGTCAAGCATTCGTAACACACTCAGCGTTTTATTATCGGTGAGAATTGGTCAAAAATATTGATGAAAGATAGTTTTTGGCCTTATACTTCTCCATCTTGATACAAAAAATGTGTCACTTCTTTGCATGATCTACACATTTTTGTATAGAGTCAATTTTTTGAAACTGATTCCTTCCTTGCTTTCTTTGGAAGATTCCCACATTTTTGTATCAAGATGGAGAAGTGGAAGGCCAGAAACTTTCTTTCTCAGAAATAACCTCATTACAATTTTCGAAAACTGTTAAGTGGATTTTGTTTATTTTCTTTACTAGTGTAACTCGTTTAGAGAAAATATATACAGGGTTCGACAAGTAGAAACGTATGCCAGGTGGTATAAAATGAGACTTAGTATAGCAGAATGATTGAATATATTTGAAAGTGTTGCAGTAGAATTTGTAACTAACGTAATATTTCTTTATACATTTTTGGCCAATAATAATTTCCGCAAATGTTCTGATTGATTTGGCCGTTACTTGATGAAGATCTATGGTAATTTCAAAAACTACGCCCCACTATTTGATATATTTTTCAAATGAAGTTTGTGGGGATCTAACCGTTAGGTGCAGTTTATGAAATTTCCGCAAATTTTGATTACAGTTCTTGAGATAACGATTGCAGCATATTTCCATTGTCTGAGCAAATAGTTGTTGGTTAACAGATGGATCATAAACACCTTCCGGTTCTGGTGCAGATGTTTTCAGTTATAGACCCAGTACAGAAATATCAACCTACCCAGGGTCCTATGCGACTGTATTTCAAACAGAAATCTATGCTGGCCTCTGTGAGCTCACGAAGGATTAACTAACCTAGCTAACATAAGTAAAATGGAATTTATTTAAATTAAATTAGCTAAAGTTCTGTTTCCGCAACCTGCCCCTGGTAGGTGTACCGCATGTACCGCAATTCGGAGTGTCCCTTTTGACTATTCTATGTAGATGTATCCCGAACTCCCCATGACTGGTCAGTTTTAAAGTGGTTGGGATTGCGAGCCAATCCTTCACGTTCGGTATTAACTCTCTTTGGGTATATTTCTTGAGTTCATGTAGGTATTACTCTTTTGGCTTTTCAGACCATGTACGTTTTACGGATGAGGTGAATCAGTGTGTTTGCGCGTTTGCATATGTATATTATATGTTCGGACCAAATTAAGTCGGTATTAATAGTCACTCCCAAGTCTACATGTGAGGACACTGTACGTTACGATTGGCCGCTTATTGTGTACTTATGGAGTGGATTGTTCTTTCCTTGATGAAGTACGACGCATTTTTCGACGTTAAGAGATAGAAGCTAATCCTCGCACCTCTGACTAATCGTGTTGAGGTCTTCTTGAAGGGAATGATGTTCGACTAAGGCATTTCCATACAGTTTAGTATCATCGGCATAAAACGACTTGCTGGACTTTATGTGAAGAGCAAGATCACTTGCATAAACAACGAAGAGGAGCGGGCCAAGAACAGATCCCTGGGAAACTCCACTTGTGACTTGTCTGGGCGAAGAAAAAGAGTGAACCACTTTGACCGTGAAAGTTATATCTGTCATGTCATTTTCAATCTATAGGTTTAGTTGGCTTCGAACCCTGGAACCCTGTCGAAAGCCGTGGTAAAGTCAAGATAAACGATACTTATCGGTATTTTCCTATCATAAGCTGTCGTCCAATCGTTCATGCACTGTAGTCGATTGCTGGTGGTTGATCTACCTTTGACGAAACCATGTTGTTCTGGTGGTATGATTGCGTTTTTTGTTAAAAATTCTGACATATCTTCTACGATGATAGATACAGATAGGTACAGATAAAAGACTAATGGGCCTGTAGTTAATTGGATTGAGTTTATCGCCTTTTTTGAAAATATCGGTGACAGATGCCTTCTTCCAAGCCCGTGAGATGCGAGATTTTGCGAAAGAGACTGACATGATTATTAACAACGGAGAGAGTTAACAACGGAGAGTTGTTGTTTTATTCCCTTATATCTTAATTCTTTTTGAACAATGGTCTAATCGAGCAACTGAGCAATCGAGTTCGAGGATTTTGTGATTCGAACAATTGTTTTTCGATCAATTGATTTCTAGAAATTTACTGCAAAAGGTAAGACCTCGTTAATCCTTAGCTCGCACAAGTTTCGACTTCTGGCGGTTGTCGTTCGTAGGGGTGCGACAGCGGAAAAACAGAAAACAGATTTTTTAAACCTTTATTCATTGAATCCTTTTGCTAACAGTTAACATTGTGTGCTTGGGATATTCATTTGAACTTGAAGATTCAATTGACCTCAATATAACGTTAACTCGAAAGAGAAATTTCCATTCAAATTATGTACAGAGCTAATATCCTTAAAATATCAGACAATGGTCTTAAATGATTTGAAGTAATTGTTAATATGCAACCGTGATATATAAAAAAAGGAGAGGCATTGAAATTCACAGATTAACTTAGTACCTTTATTGTAAACGTCAACATTTGAGTATTGTTTCATTTTACAGTTGCATATATCGTTCTGTTGATAAATACTTTCAAGGAGAATAATGAAACAATTTAGTTTCATTATTCAGTAAAATGGATATAATTATTATACGAAGTGTTCCGTGAATGCATGGCCAAATTGAAAGTTAAATTTTTTTTCGACGAATAAACCATACTTTTTGAGAGGAATTTTCCCAAAAATATTTCATTTGAAAAAATACAGGGTGTGGAAAATGAAATCCGTTTTTTGGACATAATTATATAATTCCAAAATAATGTCTCTATAATTACTTCTCGACAGCATCTAGTCAGGCGAATTTTGACACAGCTCAATATCAACAGTATTTTGCAGACTTTTCAACCTGTTTTGCAAGGAAGGGGTTTTTCCTTCTTGATGAAAGACTGCCCGTGTTCACCCTATTCCCAACTATGAAAGAAAACTATAGTCCAGTCGCTTTGCTTTCAGTGATATCAAAAATGATGGAGAAAGTCTTAAACCACCATATCCTCAAATATTTGGAAGGCTTCGACATCTTGAGCGACCATCAATATGGCTTTCGGAAACAAAGATCTACAGCCGACCTTCTATCGTATGTCAACCATATTTGGAATAACGCAATCGAGAAACATGGAGAATCAAGAGCTGTTGCGCTTGATATTTCTACGGCCTTTGATCGTGTGTGACATGAGGGTATGCTGGCTATAAATCAAATTATCTGAACGAACAATTTGTTCAGGCCAATCTCAACTCCCTACACTGTAGGTAAATGGACTGACACCCATCAGAAAACAACTACTCCCCTAGCTAATACCACGAAGGGCGTTGGATTATATACGACAGGTGTCAGTGCAGGATTCTTCACTGAATTTATTCCTGCATATGCTGTTTGCGATACAACTGCCGCAATATATTATTGGAACACACTTTCAGACCGGTTTCGGGCTATTTGGCCACTCGTCAGTGCAAGGTAGTGCTTATCATCAACATAAAGTCGATGATTTCCGATAATTGAGAATCGAATTCCTTCAGAGTATCATTCCTCAAACTAGGCTGAAGAGGACAACAAACAACAGATTTGTCATCGCCTCATTTGCCTGTGAACGAGGTAACCAACCGTATATCCCAAATTTGACCAATTCCTTTTTTTTAAGTACTTTTGAAGGAATATTCAACGAAAGTCATTTTTTGTGGAGGAAAAAATCAGTTTTTTATCGACCTTTTTTGGGTAATTGTTACCTTCCACAATCTGAAAAATATAAAAATTATAATGGAGTACTTTATACAAGTGTAGAAGGGCAAACTTTTTAATTTACTCCGATAAGTTACTGCGTAAAAATCAAAGTATTTTTCACAAAGAAAAATCTTCTTTGCATGATCTACACATCCATGTATAGAGTTACTTAATTTAGAATTGATTACTTCCTTTCCTTGGAAGATTCCCTCATCCTTGTTTTTTGTATCAAGATGGAGTAGTAGAAAGCCAAAAACTTTCCCAAAAATCAATTCATTGTTTTCGAAGTTTTTACTTTTGCTTTCGCTGACAGTTGCAGCAATTGCCAAATTTTCAATCAAGGCTCATTTTCTCAACTCCACCTTTGTATGATTTCTTGAAATGTTTGGCATTACGAATTGGGACCGATATTATCTGCGAATAGTTCTTGCTCATAAATTAGACAATTTGTGAATTATGCACAGAAAATAACTGTTAATATTTTCATATAATCAGGCATTGAAAACATGAAGTCATTATTTTTTTGCATTGGAAAACAAAGCAAGTGAATTGATCACCTTCTGATAATATTTATTTTAAGGCTAATAATTAGGTAGGTTCGCAATAAATAATGTAATTACAAAATCGTGTATATCATATTATATTTAAATGGAGTTCAATTTAGCTGGCTTTCAATTATAAAAATAATGGAGAACTGTGTAATAATAGGAACAATTGTAAATTCTCCATATTTCATTATTAATGAAATTGGTAGTGAGAAATAACATGAAAATATTTATATTTCCAGGCATCGATATGGAAATAGAGAAATGCTGGTTAATGAGGAGGATTTCTACACAGGAGACTTGGGCCATTTTTCGGTACGTATAAAAGAGTGAATTTATGGTATATTACACAATATCCAAAAGTTATATGCAGAAAGTCGTTATTCCTTGAAATACTGATAGGGATACATTTGCGAAAAAACGTTATGAGTTCATTCTATAAGGCTGCCAGTAGAGTGGATTTGCCGGTTCTGGGCCTCTCCCCACTACTTTCGACTTTGAATGACATCAACGGCCTTGAGCTGTTTCATTAGTCCTTGATTACTTGAAGTTCCACTTTGGCGTTCGATTTTAGACACGATTTATGGTCCTGGGCTTAGGGCTAGTTGCATAGCATGGCCTTCAATTAGTGTATGTGAGTATATAGTTTCAGTTCGAACGTGCTAGTAAGTCAAGTTATTGGTTATTGTTATTGCTCATCGACTACACACTCGGTAAGCGAAAGTCTGCATCGAATCGTTCAGTCTCACAGCAATACTTGGTTCGAGACTTAGCGACGCAAGAACGTACTGCAGATAAAGGCAGTGGTGTTCTCATCACTTTGGTTATGAGGTGTCCGGCGAACTCGATTCGGTGCAGATGCATTTCACACACTCACGATTCGTAGCTCTCACTACGGTCATTCGTGACTTGACACTTAATAAAAGTTAGAAACGGAACCTTTGGCATAAGTGGCATAAGTGGAAATTACACAATAAAGTGTGTTTTTTTTGAAAACGTCAGAATTAATTATTCTAGGTAATAGTTCAATTACTCTCTTTCGGTAAGGTGATGGTCCGTCGATATGTACGCCAGAGGTTATAATTCAATCACCGAAATATATATCTGTGTTTTTCCATAATGCATTTCCGTGTCAACTGTTACATTTCGTTGAATATGTTCCTCAAGGGATTACTTCATTTACTCTGAGAACTTCATTTCAAAAATATTCTGGACTAGAAAACGCATTTTTCATTTTAAGATCGGTCGCAACATGAAACTCAATGTTTAATATTATAATTTCGAAAGAGAGTCTTCGATAAAAAGTACTTCACAATTTTCGACTTAACAAAAATGTAATTCAGTATTTTCTCCAATATTGAATGATTTTGTTTTCAAATAGTAGATAGTATCGGGAAAAGATACATACGTACTGAAAATGAATATTCTGAAATGAACATTTTTAATTATGTATCTCTCCCACCTACTTACTGAATGTTTGCCGGAAAACAAGTGCTTTCACGGCTAATACCACGCAGGATATTGAATTATATCTGACAGACATTTATGCAAGATACCTCACAGAGGTTAGCACATGTTTTTTGTTCATTCAGCAGCAGGATTATGCTGAAATTATTCGAATAATGGATTGAAATATCGAATTCATGATGAGTAGGTACATATTTCTGTAAACTGTGAAAATGAATAACCAATGAATTGGGTATGTAAGACAAATATAGGATGGCTCACACATACAAATCTGTTCTGACAGATAATTGGTCAATAATATGAAAATTATATGTAATACTGTTGTTGATGAATGCATTTATTTATGTAAGAATCACACGTTGAAAGGTAAGGCCTCGTTAGCACAAGTTTCGTCTACTAAGGGTTGTTTTTCGTAGGGGTGCGATGGCTAATTAACGAAAAAATATATTTACATCACCACATTGAAAAAATATGACCCTCAGAAGTCAAAACTTGTGCGGGCTAAGGACTAACAAGGTCTTACCTTTTAACGTGATTCCTAACACGGGTTGTATAGGTAACACTTGAGAGCATCTTGTGTTTCCTAAATGAAATTCAATTATTCTCAACCAGCTAATCTCTAGCTATTCTCTTCAATAAACTGAAACTATCATGTATTGAGGTAGAATGAAATGGAACACCATTTAACAAACATTCATTCATGGTGTCACTACCCTATTCGTGCCAAAACTATTCCTCGTGAATTCAATCAAAAATAACGTTGGAGTCATCAACATATACAGTGTGTCCAAGATAAGGATCCTAAGCATGGCAATCTCAGTACCTGTTGGAGATACAGCTTAGGTAAGATTAGGAAAAAGTTGTGTTCTTTAAAGATTATCTACATGCCGTTTAGAAACTTGAAGAATTTTCATGGCCTGCTGAGATGTTTGGGAAAAACGAGAATTTGACAATATCAATTTTATTTTTTTCTGACTTTATTTGAAAAGATATCAAAAAACGAATAACACTTTTTCATTGGCACTTTCAAGGTACT
>NW_019289957.1:144021-210012 GCF_000500325.1 Leptinotarsa decemlineata | reverse complement strand
TTTTTTTCGGGCTATTTAAAAAAATAAAGTTGATGATGGTTTTTTGAAAACGAAACGTCGGATATAAAAACTAAAAATACCATCGTGTAGTACCTTGAAAGTGCCAATGAAAAAGTGTTATTCGTTTTTTGATATCTTTTCAAATAAAGTCAGAAAAAAATAAAATTGATATTGTCAAATTCTCGTTTTTCCCAAATATCTCAGCAGGCCATGAAAATAAACGGCATGTAAATAAGCTTTAAAGAACACAACTTTTTCCTAATTTAACCTAAGCTGTATCTCCAACAGGTACTGAGATTCCCATGCTTAGGATCCTTATCTTGGATACACTGTATAGTAGGCTTTCCAAATAGCTGGATCTGAATGTTTTAATAATGTATTTTTTTTCAGATTTGAATACAAAACAGGTTCCATCAGCCTGGATTCGCCCAAGGAGGAACTCATCACCCAGAAATAAATTATTCAAATATTTTTCTTTAGTTGCTACGATTGCCATATCAGTTTGGAATTGTTATATTTTTGAACTGTTACCTCTAAATGATAGGATCATTAACCTAGTCATTAGAACGATAAGAAGCTTCATGAAGAATTATTCATAGTTGAACTGTACAGTTATTTCAGGTGAATATATTCACAGAAAACTTTTGAGGAGTTGTTCATTACTTTTTATAGTATTTATTCGAACTACAAAAATGATTCGATGAAAATTTTGGATTTTCTCAACTTTCAGTCAACATTTCCTGAACTATAACAGTTAAGTCGAAAATGTAATGTTATGGGAAAGAAACCTTTTGAAATTCTACTTCCTCATCTTCATATAAAGAATCTTTCAAAACGTTTCTTTCCCAAAAATCAATTTCCCCTTAAAATATACCCCTTTCAATGTATTGTTATGTTTCTATTCTCAGCAGGAATAAAAAAGGTTTTGAGTTCTTCCATATTTTCAGTTTTCAGTTCCAGCTTTGAATCAATTTAGGTTGGTATACCTGTATGGGTGGTACGCCTGAATGGTGAATCTTTATGGTGACCTATATAGCATAAATAAGGTTAGCTCGCGTTAGTTTCTAGTTTTAATCTTCCACTTTGGAGATGATCACTTAGTGATCGAAACACGTGTCGAGGTGTTGTAAATAACGATTTGGTGTTGGGAAAAAACTTCAGTAATATTCATTACTACACTAAAGGTTCCAAACAGTGCATCATAAGTAAATTCAAACCAGTCCATTTCGTCTTTGACCACCAATGCGTAATAATGACCAGATTCAATGTCAGAACCACAGTGATCAATGACTGCATGAAGATTATAATAGAGGTGTGCTAGGTTGAAGTGTTCATCTATTTCGAACCTTCTTAAAAGTTTGGTGCTTACGTCAGAGGTTTAGTCATGTTTCATCAATAAATTGACTGGTACTTCAGCTATACTTGTCTTATAATAGTCAGTTAGTTTCAGGAAGGTACTACAAAGTAAACTAGTGAGGATTTTTCAAGCAAACAAACACAAGACGAGATAAACTGTATCTCATCATTCAATCCAGATTGGTCAGGAGTATTGATTCTGCAATTTTCCTACCCACGAAGAGTTTTCAACAAGAACATCAAGAATTCGGAACAATCCTCTTGTCCTAACGAGTACTAGTGGACTTCAAAGACTAGGAAATCGGTTGGTGGAAAAGATGATACATTCTTATGAAACTGCAGCTGCATGAACAGATGTTTGAGTTTTTTTGAATAAGTAGGAAACATTCTCGTTTATCGTTAAAACCTCGTTCTTGAAATTCTTCGTCATGAACAACACCTATCATTTCTATTCATGTAGCAAGTGTTTCCTAAATTATCTTAACTAATTTTTTCGCAAGATTTTCATGACAGCTGTCTACTGATTCGTGAGGAAGAACATGTTTTACAGAATCTGCATCAGAACCATTTATCAAGCTGTAATCGATCCTTCCAACTGATAAAGGTTTCGTAGAGGGATTGATTCGGTTCTTGCTCCATGAAGCTCTTTCACTGAAAGGAAGAATAATTTGATACTCATTATATTCCGTAGAGTCCCGAGAATATTTCGTCATTTAAAAGAACGGTATTTGATATAGGATGAGGATAATAACTTTGGTCTGATTTTTACTGAGTTTTTTTATTTGGTATGACCGGTTTTAGTTTGTTAAACCATCTTCAAGTAAACTTGGAAATGGTCGTTACAGATAAAAAAATTGTGAGCCGCCTAAGAAATGTGAAACATTTATAATATTTTCTGACCCATGTGATAATTTTTGGGTACTGAAATATTTCCCAAAATATACACTTGGGTTACATCTATATTATTTCGCATTTTATCAGAATAAACGTCATCTAGTTTCAACCTTTGCTGTCTATTGCTTATATAATTCATGATCCAGTTTAGTGCTATTCCATCAGTACCCACGCTATCAATCTTTCTAATCAGTCTGCATCTATCTACAGTTTCAAACACCTTTTGAAGGCAATAGTATACTGATCCTTTTCCGCACTTTTCTTCCTATCTGTTAAAACACAGTGTAAGGCAGTTTCACAACTATGTTTGCTCTGAAAACCTTATTGATACTTATATAGGACCCTTTTAATCTCCAAATACGCCACTGTCTCTTCATATACAGCCTTTTCCAATTCTTCAGATGTGGCATTAATCATGTTTATTGGTCTCGATTGAATATATTGGTATAGTAGATAATTTTAATTATTCAGTTTCAGCACTGAAACACTTCTTCAGAAGTTCTATACAAATTTCATCGGGACTACTTTTATTTCTCAAAGAACCAACAATTATTTCTAGATCAACCATATTGATAAGACTCAAGTTGGAAAATTTATTATCAGTTATACAGGAAAACTATGAGAAAAATGGTTGTCAATTCCATCAGTTATATTTATTGAATGAAACTGGCTGATACCTGATAAAAATCCATATTAAAACTATAATTGATACCGTTTATTGAATGATTTTCACTATAAGGGTTTTTCAAAAACCGACACGTGTTTCGCTATACGCTTAGGAAGCAATAGCTTCCTCAGTTTACGCTTGAGGAAGCTATTGTATAACGAAACACGTGTCGCGGTTTTTGTAAACCCTTTATAGTGAAAATCATGTAATAAACTGTATCAATTAGTAGTGATATTATTTTTCTCCACCTTTTTTGGGTATTTGTTACCTTCCACAATCTGAAAAAATATAAAAGTTATAATGGAGAACTTTATACAAGTGTAGAAGGGCAAATTCTAATATATTGTCAGTTATTCCTTTTTGATTATTTATTTTTTTGTCCATTTCTAAAGACGGAGGCAGATTTTGGCCTCCGAAACTTTAAGATAAGTACTGTATTATTTCTTAACACTTTTTTTGACAGGCAAAATTGTTAAATACGACAGGTTACTGATAAATAGAAGATTTTTCTTTGTGAAAAATACTTCGACTTTTACGCAGTAACTTATAGGGGTAACCTAAAAAGTTGGCCCTTCTACACTTGTATAAAGTTCTCCATTATAATTTTTATATTTTGTCAGATTGTGGAAGGTAACAAATACCCAAAAAAGGTCGATAAAAACTGATTTTCCTCCATAAAAAATTGACTTTCGTTGAATAGTTATATTTATTATACTTTTGATATAAAATGTGTTCAGGCCATTTGGTACCAAAGCCATATCAGAAATTATTTCACCATTGCCCAAATCAATACTTGTAAGATTGTATTCCTTGTTATTATTCAGTATCAATGTCAATGTATTCCACATTTCAGTTGGATTGTTCTTATTTGATTCAATATTTGTCTCTAAATAATTCTTCTTCTCTTGTCTAATTATTTTCAATGCTAAATTTCTTGTTTGTTTATACTTCTCCCGATTATCCGTTGTTTTACTGACTGTATATATTTATATATACAGTGCAATCCATTTAAAACGAGCCATCCTGAATAACTTCTGGTACAATGATTTGCAGAAAAAATAAAAAACACACCAACAATAGTATACAGGGTGACACATTTTGACATATTCACATTTGATGTTACTTCCTCTATCGCAGTCCCAGAGCATGTCACCAATTTTTTTTAAATGGATCAATTGTTTTGCATTATCAGGTGTTCCATTATGAACAGATGTCAACACAGTAGAATACATTACATAGTTTGGAAGCTGAAAATTATTTGAGTTGAAAACGAGCCTCCCTGAATGAACTTGTAGCGTTTATAAAAAAACTACTGTACTTTTCATTTAATTTTTATTTCACCGAAGGTAACCTTAATTGATTTTAAAGCAAGTTTCCTGAGGAGTAGGCAATCCAATTTACACCTTTTACCTTGCTAAGATTTTCACTTGCCAATACACATATTTTAATAAGTTTCTGGTACAGATTGATAAGTTATTCTTTCCAATAGAACCGATTCAATCGGATTCCAGGAATGAGGTGTTGCCAAAATTATTTGGGTGAATTCCTCAGATTGGACTTGCGCTGTAGGTGATCCTTGATTATGAGAACGGCAAGGAGTTGTGCCATTTTGGAAAAGAGAGTGGTGAACGAGAATCTCGAGAAGGGATTTGTTTAGTAGTGAGCCGTGTGGTCCATTTTCAAGAATTTGAACGATACCATTTCGGATATAGTTTCATATATATATATAGATTTTGAGAGTTCCATAAAAGGTTGCACTTCCTGAGGATTCTACTGGGTCACAACCACTTTTCAACGAGCGACGCCATTTCCTTGAAGACGTTATTCGTGATTTTTTTTTGGTTAACGGAACCCTTCGTTTAAGAAGGTATGAAAATTCATTCCGATCCTGTCAATTGCATATGAGATTCACCTTTTAGTGAATCGAACTTTTGAATGAACTTCCATTATGGAAATTGTTTTTTCAGGGTTTTTCTGCAGAAGAGCTTCTACAGAACTTGTTTGGAATCATTAAAGAGGGAAGAACAAGGACTTCTATCTCTGATTGCCTTACGGAATAGATTTTCAGTTAATTTACCGAATGGTGGGTTTATTCATACGTCCAGTTCGATAAATGTTATTGTCCACGACCACAAGATAGTCTAAGTCCATTTTAAAAATTAGAAAAGTACGTGCTCCAAGTTTTTCCCTTTCCTGGTCGAAGAAAACTGCAGCTACAGCGCGACGAGAAACTAACAGGCAAATATTACTTACACTTGACTAATTTTTCCGAAAATAACTACTTTTTGCATTAGAACTACTGTTTCATTAACATACAATTATTGAATTTTGAGTTGATCCATTCATAATGTAAACCTGAACTGAGTATACACTGGTGAGGTAATTTTTAACACCATTCCTATTAATTATTTTTTTTCTATGACATGAATCTTATAAGTAATACTTTTCCTGATAATTTTACCTGTCATTTGTTGCTATGTTGCTTCGTTTCAAACACATGAATAATTTTGACGAATTATATGCTTAGTAGATTACCAGGTAATTGCAATTTCCAAGCTAGTTTCAATGCACCATTCAGAATATTATCATTTCATGGGACCTGATTATTAAATTATTAATTGGAAAAAATACATAAGATTTATTGGATTTTCGATTATATAAATTGAAAATTTCATTTTTCAATCATCAGTCTATATTTTGGCGAATTCATTGGTTCAATCCGATAAACTGTGATGTTGGTTGCCTACTAGCATGGTACTCGACGTAAACTACCGAGACTGCTGGAGTGTATCTTCTCCAATATAGATGGCATTCTGATATGGTTTTTATGTGAAAAGACTGGGGCTCAACCTAAAAAATAACAGGGAGCTTGAATTCCATTAATTTTTATAATGTATTCCTTGAGTGTTTCAAAATTCGACAAAAGATTTCTACAGAACTTCATTATTGAGTATACGAAAAAAAATCAATTTGTATATACAGGGCCGGATTTAGGAAAAGGCAGGCGGGGCCACTGTTCTGGGCCCTCCACAGGAGAGGGTCTCACGATGACGGGTCAGCAAATTTTACGTTTCTCCTCCGAAACATTTTCTTTAACGTTATGACTAAGAATACTAGCACAAACCCGATTGCAAGTTTCCATTCAACATCAATTTTTGAATTGATCGAGCAGTTCAGTAGCAATACTTTTTAATGTGTTATTTGCAATTAGGAATGGGAATTCTAGGTCTTCTAACTGGAACCACAAATGTGCGGTTGTCTCCTGTTGTTGACTCCGTGCGTTTGTGTTGTTTCCTGCTTTCGGCAAACAAGTGCTACCCATCTTTACACTTGGCTGCACCGCGCTAATGAGGTCAATAGCCAGAAACACGTGTCCGCGGTTTGCCCCCCCCCCCTTTTTGGAGTGTTATGTCCATTTGATTTATACAGGGTGATTCAAAAGTACTTTGACAAACTTCAGCAGGTGATTCCTCACAATATTCTAATATGAATTGTCCAAATAAATAAATGTCCAGAAACGCTTCGTTTCCAAGATAAAGGATGTTGAAGTTTCATTTTTATTTTCGTTTTTTTCAAATAACTTTTGAAATACTGAACTTAATTAAACGAAACTTGGTAATAGGAGGTTTTTGAGGTGTCAAATTCGAACCTGATGTTCTTATTGCTCTTACTCGTAGGGGGCGCCACCTACACGTCTTTTTCTTTTTCAAAGATTCATAACTTTTTTGGGCGTACTTCTAGCACATTTTTCAGTGAAAAAATCGATTCCTCTATCATATCTACGTAAATAAGCTACCCTTGTTACTAGTCGCTGTAAGCAACCGTTTTCTAAATATTTGGACTTGAAAACTTCAAGTCGATTATTTGATAATCGATGCATGTTGAAGTTATTACGAATATTTTGCATTTTTCACAAGAATGTTCTGGAAATAAATTTGACGTTTGTGAGTAGTTTTGGTAATTACATATTTTGTGACAGTTAGTTTTGTTGAAGTTTCCGTAAGTAGAAGTAGAAAACACTTATTTTGAAAAAATGTATTATTTAAACAATAATGCTCATTTAACCGATTTGCATTTCGTTTATGGCCTTGCGGATGGCAATGCGCGCGAAGCAAAACGTATTTACCAAGAGCGATTTCCTAATCGAGTACTGCCTTCGGCTCCAACATTTGCTAGTCTCCACCGTCGTTCGGCAGAAACAGGTAGCTTTAAGAGGGCAGCTGATATTATTGGAAGACCACGAGCAGTCCGAACCCCAGAATTGGAAGAAGCTGTTTTGAACGCTCTCGAGGAGAATCCAGAAACAAGCACAAGAGTAATTGCTGAAGCTGTCAATTCCACTCAGTCCACAATTTGGAGAATTATCCACGATCAACAGTATTATCCATACCATATTCAAAGGGTACAAGCTCTTTTGCCACGAGACTTTCCCTAACGAATTACTATGTGTCAATGGTTTTTGAGAAAATTGGCTGGANCCATCATTCACTCAATATAAATGAACGTAACCTGAGAATGTTCCAGATATATTCTGAGATTTCTTTGGCTACCGGGATAGTTATATTCTCTAAAGTATGAATAATTTCATCAAAATTCTGAAGGCATTGTTTGTTTTGTTTCATAACAGTGAAGTTTCGGCCTTATTACTATTGCAATCAGTGCATATTACACCTGGATCGATCGCATACACACTTCCATTCAATGTGAACTAGATTTTAAAATTATTGGCCCTGCGTAACTGTGCAAGAGTGCGGGTAACTTGTATGAGGTACTTAACGAATTGTACATATACATGTAAGGGTAACGAGATGCCATAGAGGCATCTTTGTTGTACAGATAACTGTAATATTCATTTATTATATTTTTCCTATTTGAATTCAAAAAGTGACCAGTCTTGTTATTCCAAATTTTCAGAAATCCGCTATCAATAAAGAATTGGTTTAGTTGGTAAGAATCTTGTGCAGCCAGTTTAAGGTAATTTTAAAAATATTAAGTGCAAGTTTAACTCGTACCGTTTCCAAACGTACTACTGCATCAGGTGTGTTGATAAGCACTAAAAGAATTCTTTTCAAGAAACTGAGATGTACTCTTTCTAATACTTCCAAATATCTAATGCCCAATGCCGTAACGGAGTTGAACATAACCCTCATTGCTAATGATTCGAATAATTTTACTCGTAGATACCAGGTGTCAATTTTAGCTTTAGACAAAATAGAGATTACAGAGTCAATAGCCTGTTTTCCCTTAATGCTAGCAACTGATGCCATTTCCCGAAATAATCCTGACGAGGTGAAAGTTACTCCCAGATAAACATATTTGTCTGTTACCTCTAGTGGTTGTCCGTTGAAAGGAAAAGCAAAATTAGATTTACGATATCCACCTCGAGAAAATTGCATAATTTTAGTTTTTTGTAAATTAACGATCAGCTCATTGTATGTAGTGAATTTTTCTAGTATATTTTCGTGATGTAATACAAAGGCCAAGGCGTAAGCGCATTTGCTGCGCCAATGCCAAAAGGAGAAAGAGAGCGAAAGAAGCAGAAGTGGCAGCAATTATAAGGGCACCCTCTTCCTATCTCACTCCACCTCCAACAGCAAGGGCACGTCCTGTGGAGAGCGCCAAGAGCTCCGCCTAGAATAAAGGCAAGGAACCGGCTGCCCCTGCAGGAAAGCTCCCTCACTTGTGCACCTCCACGGAGGGAACCCCAAGAAGGTTGAAGAAGCCGCGCAACGACATTGATGTCGCTGCACCTTTCAAAACCTCCGCGGAGGACACCGTGAGACACCTTAAGGTTGCCAAAGAGTGTGTGTGTCCGGCGAATCTTGGCCTATACCTGCCAATATAAAAATGTCTCCTAGTGACCTGTCCACCTTCCTGGAAAGGACAGGATGGACGATACTTAGGAGGACAACTCCTCGAGAGGATGTACGATGGGTCACATGTGGCCTAAGTGCTGTGGGTCTACACTCACCCTCCATACTCTACAGGTATAGATCACTTGCCACCTTGATGGTCTGAAACATCGAAGAAAGGTTGGGGTTTTGTTTCTCTTCTATAGATACTTTCACGGGAAGTGTTCAAGTGACCAAGAGTGGTACATATCAGAAATACGCGAAAAACTGCGTTTATGTGGAATAAACTTTCTGAAAAGGTTTTTTCAAATGGATTTATTCTCCAACGATTGAAATCCAATGAGAATCAGGATTATCCTGTAGTACTTGTGTTTTGTCCTTAAAAAAGTATACAATGTTTACACAAATCAACCGACTACCTAGCTCACCAGCTACATTCCACTGGTGGGGGTCTATTTGAATTTCCCTGTATAGACAATACTCATAACTATGTGATGTTGAAATGAAGTATGTAAAAATTCAAATCTGCGGGAAGTCGACATTGAATCTGATAGCTACATGGTGATGAAACATTTCTAATTACCAAATGAATATTACAGCTAGCAATTAGGATGCAGATGAGATCGATCTCCATTACATTTCAAGTTAGAGAACATTCATATGTGGCGTTTTTCTAAAAACCATATCCAGCTCAGTAGTTTGAAATCTTCATCGTATAACTACTAATTGTTTGACAGTGATATAGCAGGTTTGTGCGATTTCATAATGTATGATCACTGTTTCTCATAAGCGGTTGAAAAATCATAGAATTAATCTGATAGCTCTGCCGAATTGTTTCATGAAGAAAAAGGAAGAAATTGTTATTTTCTTGGTCCAATAAAGTAATTTTCACCTGGGTAGTATTGTGTGAAGCACAGTACGTATCATTAAGGCGATACGTGGAAGAAATGCCAATATTTCGCGATATTCATCATGATTGAATTTCTTGGTAACATTTAACTACCTCCTTATCAGTAAGCTCTTCAATTTACGAAAAAAGAATGCCGTACACATCGTGTACACAATATAAAATGGATTTGGTAAAGTTTAATTTCATTTAATAACGTATCATTTGGTGCCATTTTATAGATTAAACTGATTACCAGTATAAGTCAAAGTTAATATCGAGTAATAAGTAGCCGTTTCGAGTTGAAATTTCGAGGAAGAATAATAATAAATATAATGATGAGTAATTAGTTGGTAAGAAGACACCATCATGAACTCCATATACGGTTAAGAACAACTCGCACAGCTCAGAGACCAATTAAATACTTATATGAGATTTAATGACTGTCATCTACCAAGTATTGAACATACTGGTAATACTATTTATTAAAAGCGGCAACATTTAAATTAGTATTTAAGTTCGATTCGTTGTTAAAGCACAATACCTGGGCTGAAAAGTCCCGAGCCTAAGAGAAAAAACGCGTGTTTTGTTCAAAATTGGCTTTATTTATCAACGTAATCTTTATCAAGAGCCAGCGCCGCTCTGACATTTCAATACCACTTTTGTAGGATGATTCATCTTTTGCCTCAAAATAGGCCATAGTTTCAACAATAACGTCTTCCTTCGAACGGAATTTCATACCGGCGAGCATTTTTTTGAGGTTTGAGGTTCGCTAGGAGCCAAATCTGGCGAATATGGTATACAGTGTGTACCAACGAAAACTTAACAGAGCCGTTTTTGAATATGAAAAGTAAGATTTTCTAAAAAAACTCGGACACGTTGATTTCTAATTAAAGGGGGACACCTTTCAGACTAATCAGATTTTTTGTAGTACGCACCCCCTCGGAGGGGTGCGTCCGACGACCCTTATTCAGATAGGGAAAGTAGGTCGAGTGGCACCTTGTTTTAAAGGTCTTTCGAATACCTTTACATCTCTGTTGAAAGAAAATTTTTGTAACGATTAGTTTTCGAGATAATTTGAAGAATTAAAGGTATTTTATTGATTTCAACACTTTTTAAAATAAATCAAATTGTTTTTAAGGTACAATTTACGTTCAGAGCTTTCATAAAAAAAAATGTTTTTCTTTTTATGACAACCTGCTAATACGTGTCCATTTGATTTCGTAAGAAAATAAGAATTATTTGTTTATTAGGAGGAGATTTTTTCGGGGGATTGGGTTGGTTACCACCCTTACATTTTAGGTAAATTGAGTAGCACCTTCTTATGAAGGTTGCTTTTTGACGTGGATATTTTAAGCTTCTGATAAAAAAGTGAATCATACTAAAAACTTACCTACACAACGAATACAACCTGCTGATTTCCTTGAATGCTGATGACACAGAAAAGTTTAAAAAACTGTTTTAGGGTTAATAAATCCCAATAATTGTTTTTAAAGCACACACAAAAAAAGTAACACATAATAAGGGTAGCTCACATAGGAAATTTAGAGTAAATGTTCAAAATGTGCGCCATTTTGCTCCATGCAACAATAAAGATTTTGTTCGAATTTTGCTCTTACATTATTCAATATCTCAGGTGTTATAGCTCGGCATTCAGTGGTGTTAAATCTGGTGATCGTACTGGCCATTCAATTGGACCTCTTCTGTCAATCCATTGTCCTTCAAAACGATTATTCAAAAAATTTCGAACCTGCTGGGCATAATGGGGTGGTGCACCGTCTTGTTGAAAATGGATAAATTCATCTTGACATCTTGGATCCTGTTCAATTCTTTCAACTATACGAAGTTGTATTGCCTCTTCAAGAAGTTGTAAATAAGAATCACCGGTTAAATTTCCATCAATGAAAAATGAACCTATAATATTATTGCCTAATATTCCGGCCCAGACATTCAACTTTTGGGGATGTTGGGTATGTATTTCTGCGTGATGTCTTGGGTTTCCATCCGACCAATAACGGCAATTGTGACGGTTTACGCAACCATTTAAATAAAATGAGCTTTCGTCCGAAAAACAGATGTTATAGAGCAGCTCGGGATTTTGCATTCTCATTGAGTTCATGAACAAGTTTAATTTTGTAAGGATGGAATTTGTGGTTTTTAAGGATTCTCCATGCGCTCATATGGCTTATTCCGGCCATTGCTGATAAACCTCTGGTACTTAACCTGGGATTGGCGATGACTTGACCAATCACTCCAATCGCATTATCGTCATTCACTACCCTTCACTAAACATATCTTTTCTTATTTAAAACCGAACCTGTCTCCCTGAATTTTGTGACCAAATCCAGAACGTGATTTCTGCTTAGGTGTTTACCAGGGTTTTGCTGGTTAAATAAAATTGATGTTCTATTAGCATTCTGGTCGTTGCCAAAAAATAAAGCAATAACTGAAACCCTTTCAGCAGTAGTGTAAGGCATTTTTGAACAAATAACAATACACGACCCGTTTATACAAAACAATCGAACGATGTACTAATGAAAACTGGAAGAAGAGGAGTGGGTATTGATTTAAAAAAAGGGATTTTACTTAACAAAAAACTTATAAGAAGAACTGCTCGAATTTTTCTTTATTTAGGCATACAAGTTACCGAGTGGTCTGTCTAATGTATTATTAACATGGCATTTTTAACTTCAAATTATCTCGAAAACTAATCATTACAAAAATTTTCTTTTAACAGAGTTGTAAAGGTATTCGAAAGACCTTTAAAGCAAGGTGCCACTCGACCTACTTTCCCTATTTAAATAAGAGTCGTCGGACGCACCCCTCCGAGGAAGTGCATAATACGAAAAATCTGATTAGTCTGAAAGGTGTCCCCCTTTAATTAGAAATCGACGTGTTCGAGCTTTTTTTAAAAATCTTACTTTTTATATTCAAAAACGGCTCTGTTAAGTTTTCGTTGTTACACACTGTATACGGGAGCAATTCGAAGCCCATTTCATGCAATTTTGCCATCGTTTTCATTGACTTGTGACGCTGTGCATTGTATTGATGAACTAGCACTTTCTTTTTCTTCAAATGGTGCCGTTTTTCCACAATTTCGGCCTTCAAATGTTCCAATAACGCTATATAATATTCAACGTTGATGGCATTTCACTTCTCGAAATAGTCGATGGATATTACAACACACACATCCCAAAATACCGATGTCATAATCTTTCCAGACGATTCTTGTGCTTTCCGGCGCTTTGCACGAGGTTCACCAGCTGCTTTCCACTCAGATGACGATCGTTTTGATTCCGGAGTGAAGTGATTGATCCATGTTTCATTCATTGTCACATATCGACGCAAATATTCCGGTTTGTTATGTTTAAACATGACCAAACACAGCTCAGAATCATCAAGACGTTCTTGTTTTTGGTCAGCAGTGAGCTTGCATGGCACCCACTTTGAACAGAACTTTCCCATTGTCGAATGCTTATGCTATATAAAGCCAACACGTTCTTTGGATATCTTTACAATGCCAGCTAACTAAGGCAACTTCACTTTTCGATTATTCAAAACGATGTTGTGGATTTTTTTAACGTCTTCTGGTGTAACTGCCTCATTTGGACGTCCACTGCGTTCTGCAAGCCATTTCTTCGCTTGAACGGTATTTTTTTCCATCAAGAAGCAATTTAAAATTGAAACACGAAATTGTTTTTTGAGTCTTACTCTTAGCACAATAACTCACAAATGGAAAATCACGAAATTTCAACAGAATTCAATATATTGCTTTGCTGACGACAGCACACTTGTCACGTCGTTCCATTCGGATTCCAAGACATCGGCTACGGAGGCATATCTTTACCGACAGCAGGAGGTTCAATATCTTGATGATGATTTAGAGATAATTTCGAATTGGGGTGGAAGTAACCATGTCAGGTCAGACAATTCCGCTTTCTGCTTCGATAAGTTTGTTGGGGATTAAAATGGACACCAATATGTCTTGGCACAGTCATGTCGCTGGAATTGCAAAGACTGCTTCTCAAAAGCTTGGAACACTGTTCCGAACCAGAAAACTGTACATACCTCTTGATATTTTTAGCGTTCCATTCAAAATAACTGGCATCATAGGTGACAGCATATTTTTCAATTACGGTCCTGTCGTTGGTTCTTTTATAAATTGTTTTGATTTCTTCAAATCGTATTCAACTATTGACATACCTTAGTCTTCACTTCAACAAAAAAAGCATAATAATAACAATAATAATAACTTTATTCGTCTTTTCGATCATATACATGATATAAGACATGTCACAAATAAAAATATGAAAATTATATAAAACAATAATAACGGTCCACAGTATAGATCAGATACTTGAAACAGGTACTTAACTATATACATAAATAAAAAATAACACAAACACACATACACACATATATGTATACACATACATAAATATACATAAAGTAAATTTATCTTTAACTATGATGAAAGAAATGCAGTGAAAGCAATAATCATGTTAACAGTGTATCCCGTTCTAAGAATTCTTCTACGCTATAATATCCCTTATTAGTTAACAGCTCCTTTATTTGTTTTTCAAATGGTATAATATGCAAATCTTTAATATCTTGAGGTAACGTATTGAATAATGTTATGCCATTATATGCAAGTAATTCCTTGAATGTCGATGTTTTATGTTTTGGGATATTTAATAAATGTCTATTTCGTGTTGCATAGTTATGAACTATTGATTCATCTCTTAGATTGGGTACATTATTTTTCACATGGAGCAGAGCTTTAAATATATAGATACAAGATAACGTTAGCATCTTGTCCTTGCAGAAAGCAGGTCTACAGCTATCCCTGGGTGCAATATTAAAGATAGTTCTAATTATTCTTTTTTGAACAATAAAAACACGTTTTGCCCCCACAGAAGAACCCCACATTAACACATTTTGAGCCATATGTGAGTACGCCAGTGAATAGTAAACCGTCCTGATACCATCTAAACTAAGCACGTCTTTGATCTGTCGTATTGCAAATAATGCTTGATTCAATTTTTTGCAGACTTAATCGATATGGGGCTCCCAAGACAAGGTTTTATCTGTAGACATACCAAGGAGTTTGGCTGTTTCCGAGAGTTGGATACTGTTACTGTTTTCCTTAACGCGACGCTCAACTCAGTTTTAGTTGATTTCTATCACACCAAGAAATCATGTCATCCATGACTGAATTAATGTTGTTTTCTAGCTCCTCCACAGTATTTCCGGAAACTGTTATGGTAGTGTCATCTGCGAATAGGATAATGAAACCTTGTTTTATATACTTCGGAAGGTTATTTATATAGATGGAGAAAAGCAGTGGGCCTAAAATGGATCCTTGTGGTACCCCAAGGGTGATATCTTGATATCAGATACTGCATTATTTACAGTCACTACCATTTTCCTATCTTCCATAAAAGATTTTATCCATCCAAAAGGAACCCTCTAATGCCAATGTTATATAACTCACTAACCATTATGTCACTATTTACTGAATCAAACGCCTTAGCCAAGTCAAATAATATTGAAACTACGTACTTCCGCTTATCGATTTTATTGTAAATAAACTCGAATTTTCTAGCAATAGCAGTCTCAACTGATCTAGCTTTTCTAAAACCATGTTGATGATCGGTTAGAATTTTGTATTTTTCGAGAAACGTAATAGATCTATTTGCTACTATTTTTTCAATAACTTTAGATGGAATACTCAGTAATGATATTTGGCGATAGTTATCTATATCTTCATGTGAGCCCTTTTTATGAATAGGAATAACTTTGGCTGTTTTGAAGACACTGGGAAACACGCCTTCCATTATAGAGTGATTCATAAGATTCAATAGAATTTCAGATATAGAAGGAATGACATATTTCAGAACTTTTATTGTTATATCGTCTAGGCCACTCGATTTTTTATTTTTTAGTTCGGTTATTGCTGAAACTAGTTCAGGTTCTAGCACTTCTTCAAAAAACATTGAGTTTTCGTTAAATTCCGAGACCGTACGTGATATATTCTGACAGATTCTGACCTACATGTCTTAACAGAGCTACCGAGGCTGCTCTGGCAAAGTGGCAAGCAACATTATTGGCAACTTCTGTTCCATCATTGATCCGGATACCATTTGCTTCAAGATGAATCTCCCTTTTAATGTCAATTTTGGTTTTCCCTCTAAAACTATTTACAATATCCCATGTAGCTTTCGAATGTTTTTTTTTTGTAAATTTCTATATTATAATAACCCTTGTTTCAAGGCTGATTTCTCCTGAATCAATTTTTATACGGAATATTTTTATAATTCTCAATACTGGAAGTAATCGAAATATAGGCTGTTGTTCAAAATACGATTGTTGTGTAATTTGGACTAATATGCTACCTATTTACTTAAGCAAAATAGAAATCCTCTTTTGGCAAGACATATGAACGGTGAGCTATACCCGAATCTGAACATTCAAATGTTTCGACAATTAGAAAAAAAAGGTGCATTTGACAGACATAAAACTAGAAAACCAAATCAATGTTTTGGGTGACCAAATAATACCACATGAATGCCAACAAAATAAATAAAAACTGAAACAAAAAACCTTTTTCCAATTTGGTATTGGTCAGTTACAAAAATATTTCTTCTCACCAAAATGAAAACGATCGTCATCTGAGTGGACTGCACGTGGTGTACCGATCGTGTCACAAATCAATGAGAATTGGGCTCCAAATTGCTTCCGCATCCACCATATTCTCCAGATCTAACCTTCAGAGACTTTTTACTGTTCTCAGACCACAAGAAGTGTACGTTGAGAGGAAATTTAGCTCCAATGAGCTGAGGCCTATTTTGAGGCTAAAGACAAATCGTACATAAAAATTGTATGATTGCTAATATTCCTCAAAAACAACTATATTGAATAATGTTAGCCTACGAAGTTTTCAGCCAACTGAAAGAAACAGGAAAATTGGTAATATTCCTAAATAAATAATATGGACGGATGACTCAACAATAATTGATTCAACTGAAACATCCTTATAGGTAGGATAATAAAAATGAACAGCTATACTCGTATAGAGAAATAAATCTTCAGGTAAAGTTCAGAGTTGATATTTTCTTGGAAATTTTTGGAGCAAACATACTTACTTGGTCATTCCTTTCATGATGAGCATTTGGATGATCTAAATTTTTCATCCAATGAGTTTCATGGCTACTTTGATAGATTTCCACTGAGTATCCTCCGTGAAATACAATATTTCCAACAAGATTATGCCCCTAACTATAATACAGCAATAGAATAGAACAAAATAGATTGGAGACTAGACAAATTGTCCAGTTCCAGAATTTACTTCTTTAGATCCGCTGGACAAAAAAGGCAATTACAAATATGATATTCTTTTGTAGAAAAGACAGTGACGTATCATGCGTTTATTAAAAAAATATGGCAGGGTAGAATTATAAGGAAAGAAATGATTTGTTTGTTGAATTTCAACCTTCTGTATCTCAGACATAAATTGTTCTGTCCACTTCCAAGTGACTGCGGTTAGTTGTCGCAGATGGAATATCGAGTATACCGATTAACTCAGACCCAACTTCTTATTTTCACCGACAGTTCCCTTACATAAGAAAGTGACAGCTCTGGTTTTGACGATTCTTTTCTTTGCAGGGATATGTTGTCTTACAGTCAAAGTTTGTTCTATCCGCTTTTCAAGTTAATCCATCTGTTGTAGTTTTTTCTTCATGTATCCCAGTTTTTTTTCGAGACTTCTCTTCGGGGACTAAAAACTGAATGTACGATCAATTATCGTCTTCACCATTCCCCGTTTGTTATATTGGTTGTGGTTGAATTTATAATTCAGATACTGTCCCGTATGAATTTGTTTTCTGTTTACAAATGTTTCTCACTTGTTGTGGGTTCTCTAGAAACGGTGATTCATTGTGGGCTTTTTTTCCATTGTGAATGTTATGCTATTGAGGTGCTGCAAAAAATTGTCTAGTTCTGTTTCTCCATGGTTGACGATGAAGTATCGTCAACAGCCAAAGTGTATCAAACGATCACATGTATTTCTATGTTCGCCCTGACTCGAGTAAAGGGCGTTACAGACATAGCAACCTGGTCATTTTATAATTTCTCTCATTGATACCTACTTTCTGCCTTTTACGAGAGTAGTCCCAGAAATACCTGGCCTAATAAAGACATCACAAAAATTTGGGAGGAAATATATTTATTTTTCAACAGCTCTGTACACCTTTCCTAGCGAAGTTCAATAACTTCGACACCGTTGCTTTTCAAAACAGCCATTAACTGCCAACATCACTTTTTCATTGTTGGAAAATCTTTGACCACTGAGACATTTTTCCAAGTTTGGGAATAGAAAATAATCCGAAGGGGCTGAATCTGCCGAATAGGGTGCATGAGGTAGCAATTCAAACTTTAATTCGTTAGTTTTGGTAATTGCGATAATGAATTTGTGACCTGGTGCTTTGTTTTGATGAAACAACACCTTTTTTCCTAGCCAACTGCGGCCGTTTCTGCTTGATTTTTTGAAGAAAAAACACAAGCACCACAGGAACATCCTTAAGGCGCTCTAGAAGCGGTGCCTGTGCGAAAGTTGCGATTCACATCGGATTTAAATCACTGGTGATTTAATCCATTTGGAATATCGTTCTAAGGAAGTTCATTCCACATAAAGCCAGTTCTCCAAATGAAAGAATTCTTGACTAGTTGACTTTGAGGTGTACTAAGTTGAATCTCAAAACGATGAGCAGCCAGTCCGTCGACAGTCCTTAACCTTGCTTCGATGTTCCAGACCATGAAAGTTGCGAGTGATGTTCGTGTCTCCAATCAGGCGGATGACTCTTTCCTGGATAGAATCCAGCAACTTCTGAATATGTTTGAGGGCAGAACTCCATACATGAGAATA
The DNA here is from genome assembly GCF_000500325.1 of Leptinotarsa decemlineata. Classification (NCBI taxonomy): domain Eukaryota; kingdom Metazoa; phylum Arthropoda; class Insecta; order Coleoptera; family Chrysomelidae; genus Leptinotarsa; species Leptinotarsa decemlineata. Next base: position 191,434 of record NW_019289957.1, on the reverse strand, counting down.
ATACTCCACAGAAGGTTTGATCTGAGCTTTATAAAGCATCAAAAGTTGCTGAGTTGTGTACAGATTTTTACGTTCCAAGCTTTTGAGAAGCGGCTTCTGCAATTTCAGCGACATGATTGTGCCAAGACATATTGATGTCTATTTTAACCCCCAACAAACTTATCGAAGTTTGTTGGGGGAAAGCGTAATTGTTTGGCCTGACATTATTATATACAGTTCAGAGATATTTATCTTTTTGGAGAAAACCGATGCCTGTGTTTTTGTGGCATGGAATTGAACCCCTGGTTACTTTCACCCCGTTTGGAAATAACTTCTAGATCCTCATTAAGATATGCATCCTCTTGCTACCGGTGAAGATATGCATCGGCAGTCGATGTCCTGGAATCCAAATGGAATGAAGAGACAAGTGTGATGTCTTCAGCAAAGCAATATATTGGATTATTCGTTTTCTCCAATAAGTCGTTGATATACAATGATAATTATCCCACCATGACCTTGACTGCAAACGAAATGGTCTTCGCTTCCTTTGGAGCCGGTTCTCCCTTTTGAGTCTACTGTTTTGATTGTTCTTTTGTCTCGGGTGTAAAGCAATGGACGCATGTTTCATTTATGTTCATGAAACGACACAGAAATTCTGCTTTGTTGCTGTAAAAGTTCGCTAACCTCTCAATTGAAACATCTTCACGGTACTGTTTTGGCTCGAGTGTGAGCAAACGCGGCCCTCATCTTACACACAGCTTTCTCACTTACACATTTTCAGGTAATATACGATGTACCGCAGTTTTCGAAATGCCTACTAAGTCTGCTAGTTCGCGCACTTTCAGTCGACGAATATTCAATGCCGCTTCATGGATTTTCTTCACTGTTCCTAGAGTCACCACCTCATTTGGTCGAACATCGCGATGCTCGTCTTGGCAATTCGTAAGACCTCGTTTACACTCTGCTACCCAATATTGTACTGTTGTAAACGAAGAAGCAGACTCCCCCAAAGTAGAATCCAGTTCAGCTTTGATATTGCTTCTCTAATAAAATTATTGCACCAGTATTGTGAAAGAATCGGTCAATTGACCCAATAGGTTAGGTTTAAAGTGAGTGGGTCTATTCGACCCTCCAACGCAACCCGAAAGGGTTTATTGTGGCTCTCACCTATTCACACTCGGACAAATAAACCCAGCTTCTTAACGAAGCCGATTAGTTTGTATGGTGAGTTGTCTTTCAGGTCAGATAGTAAGGCTCTGTCGAACTCTAAGAACCTGATACAGTCCTCAGCGGGGCAGGCACAAAGTATATGCTCTGCTGTTTTATCATTTTCCAAACAGAGGCGACACACACTGTCTTCCAACAGTCTAATTCTCTGCATATGGTGATTCAAATGACAGTTACCTGTAAGAAGGCCTCTCAGACATCGTAGTTCATCCCTATTGTAATCCAACAACTGTTTGGTATCAAGCTTCGAAGGGTGAATAAACGCCTTGGACTGAGTCAATCCTGGAAGATTCTGCCAGAAGTCCATACATCTTTTTGCCATCCAGGTGTTCAGTGTTTGGCAAAGCCTAAAGCGATGCCAATGACAGGTTCTGGTCCGATGAAACTGCTTCCAGCAACCTCCGTTGGAAGGGAGTCAGCAGCTTCATTGCCTTCCAGGCCAGTATGGCCAGGAATCCAAACCAGAGACAATCTGTTAAGTTTTCCTATCGAATAGAGTCATTTTTGGCAATTTGCTACCAATTTAGCTACCAATTTTTATTCACTTGTGTGTGAGGTTGGATTTATCCAATCAATAGCGTCTACGACTGAAAACACCTGCACCAGAACCGGAAGGTGTTTTTGATCCATCTGTGAACCAACAACTATCTGCTCTTAATATTTCCTTTTCCCGGAGAATTCAGTTCTCTCCACTCGGAAATAGTACTTTATGAGGCAGTTCGTAGTTGACAGTTGGAGACATAAAGTCAGAGGCTATTTCCAAAATACTGTGACTTCCAGTGTCAACCAACAATCTGTTGCACTCTGCACAAAATTAATTTGTGCAATTGACAATGTGTCAAGTCTGTATGCAGTCCATCTAGCCTCTCTTTCCAGAAAAATATGGAGAGGAGGTAGATCTAGAAGGATCTCCATGGCCGCTGACGGTATGCCACCAAGCAACTACATCATAAGTGATCATTGGTCTGATAATCACCACATAAATCCGGTGGATTTGTTTGGGACTTAAACCCCAAGTTTTACTACGAATCCTTCGACATGTCCATAGAGACAGTCTGGTTTTGTGTAAAACTTTTTCCAAGTGAGCGTTCCACGTGAGTCCTTCATCAAGGACGATGCCAAGATATTTCACTTCCGTTCCAAATGGAATGACCTTACCACTGAGGAAAAGTGGCGTTAGATCGTCCAATTTTCTCCTCTTGGTGAAGGGGATTAACACAGTTTTGCTGGGGTTGACTTAGATCTGCCCCTCAGGCACCAACTGTGAGCAACGTCCAACGCGCTTTGGAGGATATTACAAGGTACCCTTCGAGACGTGGACCTTGCCAGGATGACCTATACCCTTCCTAGCCAGAGACAATCCTATACATTTAGGTAGTGCATTGTCAAATGCTCCTTCAATATCAAGAAATACAACCACAATCTCCTTGACTCAAAACTACTTCTTTTGTCTTCTTTAGGTTAAGATTCACAGTTCTGTAATTATTATTATTATTATATAACGATGACCAATTTTCTACATTTAAACAAATTCACAGTTAAACGTGCGCTGTCGATTGCTGCTAAACAAAAAACAAACAAAGCAGCGTCTTCAAACTTGAAAAATATGCTGTATAGCTTGTGTACTTTCTAATAGTGATATTTCTCAAGCTATTACCGCCATCTCTAGGTCAGGCCGGGTACTTATGGGGCCACCTCGTATATCATCGTTTCCATCCTCATATTATCTTTACGACTTTTACTTATAGATTTCATGAAATAGTTATGTTAACACATTTTTCAGCCAATGGAAGCATATACTATAGTCTACTTCATTATTTCTCCACCGTAAGGTTTCAAAATACTATTGGAACTCTCAGATAATTGAAGTCTCATTCGTCAACACACGGTTGCCGCTTCAGTGAATGTGTGTATCGATATCCAATTTGGTAATTATGATTGGAAATTGTTGTTGTAGCTGCCGGCTTTTGTATGACAGTGATTCTGGTATTATAAGTCATTATGCATGATTACCAGTTTACACACTTTAGTTCCGAACCATTTATTCATCGTCTTCTACACTCGAACCATGGATGGCCAGAAATTAATTGAAAATGAGTAAAGTTTTTAGTTACCTGTAATAATCTTTTCGTAAAAATCCTCAAATAATTGTGAAGAGTACTACTGAGTGTTCTCTGGCTAGAGCCTTACATTCCAGAAGGAATTAAATGGAAAGTGGTCAAATTGAATTGAATGAAATGTATTCAGAGCATCATTTAAGTGAATTTGAAAAAGTTACAGTTGTACGAATGAATAAAAATGTTCTATGATACTTATGTAAATATTCATATGCATATTTCTGTGTATAGCATTACAATATTATCATAAATACTTCAATGTTTATATGAAAGTAGTTGTTTATAGCAGTTTGGGTCTGAAAGTAACTCATCTTTGTATACAGTTACTTTTTTTAAATTGATTACTTCACGATATAAAAATGGCGTTGATCGAGAAAATTCTTCATGGTTTCTCACAAAAAAATTATTTTTGAAAACAGGCTCCTTATGAAAAATTTGTTTAACGTGTGAGCTATTACCACAAGAGTTCCTTTAGAAGTCTGAAATATCAAATTCCAGCAAGATATAAGAATGCTTGAATACAAAATGAGGAATCTACTGTTTCAGGAAAATTCTCTAGTGACGTCAAAAAAATTTTCGAAAAAAAGGACCACCCTACAGAAGAGAGATGAATTCTTTTACATATCTCAATAGTATCAGTCTCCTCAAAAAATAGAAAAACTAATCAAACATCGGATTTACTCTTATTTTGAAAAACACAAGTTTTTTAACAAATCGCAATTAGGATTCCGCAAAAAAGCTATTTCAAATGAAACTCACAAAAGTGAGGTTAATAATCCCTTTCACTTGCCCTTATTTGTAAAAATAACATATCCCAAACGACAAACACTCTTGGTAAAAACAACATGATATGTTATTTTCACAAATAAGGGCAAGTGAAAGGGATTACTAACTTCACTTTCGTAAGTTTCACACGTTTTTCAACGTCAAATCAATATTAAAATCAATTTGATCAATTCATTGTAGAGTTCCTGATGAAGAGCCGATGGTAAATATTCGTTTTGAGGGCACCCGGCGGTTTTAAAAAATTTTTGAATGTACTTACCTACGTATTTTGATGCGTAGATTACGAATCCGAAAGAAAAAAAGCGGCACTCTTCCTTATTTACAAAGTTACGGCCCTTCAAAGTTCAGAAAAGGGCAACTTTTCAGCGTTCTTTTTCACAAGATAAACTATTTAAAAACACATGCATTTATTCATTAGATCACCTTTACACCTTATTCCTCCTTCCTTGAAACTTTTCACTTCAACAATCAATAGTTTTCCAATAAAAATGTTAAAAAATGTACGGAGCTGCTTTTTGGTTATATATCTCTGTATTTTACGTTTTTAAGGTTAATGGCATAGTTGGTACGACTGATGGCTGTCAATATTCCTAAAGTAATTCAAATGTTTTTTGCCTTAATTCTTTAGATCGCAAACTGGTTTTTGGTGGTGTATAAGATGAATTTAAGAAGAAAATTTTGATATTATAATTTTTCAATCAATTTTATAGATGATGCGTTATGGTTGATGCAAGATGTGGTTGAACAAACTATATTATTGAGGTTTTATTTGTGTTTTTCTAATCACTCACGTCAAACTAAAAAATCCAAATCTACGAATTTGAAATAGTAGGCAGTGGCAAATACCAACCGCTTTTTTCTGAAATGTTACTAGTAACTAACCTAGAAAAAGAAGAATGTTACTAGAAGAAGCATTCGTTTTTAAATTAAGTTTTTTATAAGAAAAATGTTGATTATTGAAGTGAAAAGTGTTAAAGAAGGAGGAATAAGGTGTAAAGGTGACCTAGTGAATAAATGCTTGTGTTTTTAAATAGTTTATCTTGTGAAAAAGAAGGCTGAAAAGTTGCTCTTTTCTGAACTTTGAAGGGCCGTAACTCTGTAAATGAGGAAGAGCGCGCCGCTTTTTTCTTTCGGATTCGTAATCTACGCATCAAAATACGTAAGTACACTCAAAAATTAGTTAGAAATGATGAAATGTTTGAAAATAATAGTTGTAAACAGCTTCCTTAGACTTGGATAAAATTGAGGTATATTTAGATATAAATAAGTGAGGTTATGCAAAATTTGTAAACATATGAAAGAGAAATGTAGCTAATTTCAGAAGTGAATATCGAAATTGTAAGTTAAATAGTTTTAAAAATATGAAACTTTGAAATTAGAACTTGTCACAATTAGTAGTAACCACGCGAATTTGATGCTAGAGTCACAAAAAACCCTTGCGGGTCGCGGTGGAGGGTCCAATATACCCACTGACTGACTGACTTAACCTAACCTAATCCTACATTTCAAAAACAATAAATTTTTAACTTTTTCACTCCTCCATTAGCTATGGTTTAGCTCTCTGGGGAAATTCTATGGTAGCAACGAATATTGTTCAAAAAAGTGATTCAAGAAAGAGCTATACGAATCAATTTTCATAAAATTCAAAATAAAGCTATTATCTCCGTTATACATATATACAGTTGAGTAGAAATTTACAATAAGTCGAGTATGATGCACATAGCTATAACACAAGGAATGCCAATTTAGTTCGGGCGGAACGATTTCGTTCAATACATTTTCAAAAAAGTAGCCTGGACTATAATTTGTATGGTCTTCCTCTTGAGTTTGAAGTTCTCAATCTATCTGATTTAAAAAAAAAATGGAAAACTATTTTCTGAGTTACTGTTTTTACTCAGTCAATGAGTATTTAGAACATATTTCTACAACCTAATTTTGACAATAGTTCATATGTTATCTCTTCTTCTTTTTCCATTTGTAGGTTGAATGAATCAAAATGGTTTCTTTTCACAACACCTCCACATCAGACTCCACAAAAACAGATATATTAACTTTACTTAAATTTTGCATTTCCCAGGATTTTTTTGTCTTCAACAATGAATTTCACAGTCAATCTGAAGGCCTAGCAATGGGTAATCCCCTTTCACCTTTCCTAGACGACATTTTCATGGAAAATTCAGAAATTTCATTCATCATTAATAAAATTGAAAATATTCTCAGCTGGTACAGATATGTTGATGACTGCGTGGTTTTCATAGCAACTCCAATTTAGCACATGACATTCTTGATTCCCTAAATAAGTTACATCCAAAAATCAAATTCACTCTTGAATTAGAAAAAGATAATAAATTAAACTTTTTAGATCTTACTATAACAGAAAGTAACATCAAACTAGATTTTTCTATTTACAGAAAACCAACTCAGACTGATCATGTCATCCCCTTCAATTAATTTCATCCTATGCACACATCGGAAAAGTCTAGGGATATTTTTATAACATACTAAATATCGTAAAAATAAATGCATGAGGTCGTTTAATTTCGATTAAATTGGTACACTCGACCACCCTGTAGATTTCTATGGGTTGAACAAAGCCTGAAAAAACGGTAACTAATCTTTTATCAAGTTTATAAATTTTGTTGTAAGTTATATTCGTTTAATAATCACCTGTCAACTTTTTTTTCCTTAAGCGATCTAAAAAAAAATTATTGCCATTTTTAAAAATATCCCTAGACTTTTCCGATGTGTGTATTTGTAGGTTGGTCAAGCTTTGTGTTGACATTGTGTTGATGTTTTTTTCTGGCTGCAGAATATTATAGATAATTTTATTTTCAAAATGTTGGTGTTGTCTAATATTTGAAATGTTTATATTGTCCAATATTTACGACTCATTTTGATTGTAAATGACTTACTACAAACGTATATGAGTATGTAACGTAATCAATCACTTCATATAGACGTATCGTGAAGATTCATAACAAAAAATTGTGTGAAAGTTTGAACTTGATGGTTTCAGAAATTGACGAGGCGTTGAATGAAGTTTGTGAAAATTTTGGAAGTTCAGCATCTAATTATATCATGAACGAAGCTCTTTTAAAGTCTAGTTCACATTTACTTTTTTTTGTAACATTTTTCAGCTCTGTCCAAAAATTACGATCAAGGTGTCATTCGATTCGTATTTTTGCCTAGAAAGTTTAAGGGAAGGTCCGAAAACGCGCCGATAAAAATTACAAATTTTCCGAGATATTAAGAAAAAACTAAAGTCCCTTTTTTCACTTGATTGTTTATAATTTTTGTAATTTTTATCGGCGCGTTTTCGGACACTCCTTAAACTTTCTAGGCAAAAATACGAATCGAATGACACCTTGGTCGTAATTTTTGGACAGGGCTGAAAAATGTCACCAAAAAGAGCTAAGTGAACCAGACTATTAGGACATAAACTTATGACTTATGAGAGTTTCATCCTCTGAATCATCCAAAAAATCACACCTTTATGTGATTGTCATAAGCACCCTGTATAATATGCGATTCAAATTAATATATTGCCGCCAGCATTAAGTAGACGGGTAGGTATGTTTCAAAAGGAAGATAATAAAAAAAAAACTTTTGATGGTGAAGGTAAATTCGATAGTTTCAGTTGTAAAGTATAAAATGAAGTCAATATTTCCTCAAAGAACAGAATATATCCAAAGGCAATATTTCGCCATTTTCTCGTGAACTCCCAATTAGTTATTTTAATTAAAATTAAATATAAACAACGGTCGTAAATAAAATAGTCAACTCTTTTGTGTAGTTCATTAATGAGTACAGATCTCTGCCCAGTAAAGAGTTTGTTGCAATAAAAATATAACAAAGTTAAAAGCAGATCAGCTATAACTCATATAGAACCAATAAACGTGTCTGGAAGGGTAAACAAACCGCCAACACGTTGATTTACAAACCTCTTTGCAATCGAGTGATTTACGTGCTGTCGTCTCCAAATGAACTCCATAGAGCTATGATCGAACAAATGTTGGGGGCTTCCGTCCCCATAATAATTACATCATGAAAAGTAGAAGGAATAGCTGAAATATCAATTATATTAAACAATAAAACTTGAAATTGAAATACAATTAAACTAATAAAGTAACCAATATAAAAAATTAAAATGACCAAATAGTACAACAAGAACTGAAAAATATAAAGAATAAAAATATACAAAAAATTAAAAAATTAATAAAAGAGATTCATTTCACGACGTTTCGACTGAGTCATCACCCGAAGACGATTATGGATACGTCGAAACGTCGAGAAGTAACTTGGTTTGAAATCTTTTTAATGTATTTTTTAATTTTTTGCTCATTTTCATTTCTATTCTTCCCATTTTTCTGTTCTTTTTTTACTCTGTGGTCATTTCAACTTTGTATCTCGGTTACTTTATTCGTTTTATTGTATTTTCATTTCACGTTTTATTTTTTAATATAACTGATATTATAGCCATTCATTCTAATTGTATTACAAATTATGAAATTATGAGACAACAAAAATTTATTAGCGCTCCGGGGCGACTTCATTGATTCCAGTGGCTCATTCGCTTTTTCAGCTGCAGGAAAACCCGGAAAAACCTGCACCACCACATCATCTGAAGATGTTGATCGAACAATGTCCTCTTTTTCATAAAACAAAATGTAGGATGCAGGGTCGTAGCGAAAAGAAAAACCAGGAGGGGTGGGAATCCAAATTTTCCCAACTCCATCAACAAAATTTCCCAACTTTCGAAAAAATAAAAGCCGAGGGATTAGTTACTACTATAATATATTAATTTTCTTACTTAGCTTTCCAAAGACTGGCTGGATGCTCATGCCCGTTAGGGTATGCACAAACAAAAATAAATTTTGGTAATTATAATAATAATAATGGGAATTATTCTACTTTGGATGTGATGGGAATGCCATCGGATGAGATGCTTCCCCAGTTTAGCTTCGGAAAAAACTTCAAAACAATTATAACAGGCAGAGAGGCATGGAAGGGAGCTCCTCCAATAAATGCAGAGATTGCCTGTTACACAGACGGCTCAAAAACTGAAGAAGGTGTAGGAGCAGGAATCTATATAACTAAACCAAAGACAAAAGTCTCACTAAGCTTAGGTAAAAAGTGACGATATTCCAGGTAGAAACAGCAGCAAATCGTCACAGCACAGAAGAGTTACTAAGGCAAGTTTAAGGAAATTACTATTGCAATATACTCTGATAGCCAAGAAGCTACGAGAGCAATTAGCTCCATGCAGGTCAATTCCAAACTGGTCTGGAACTGCCTAGAAAAGCTACAAGAACTAGGTAGTCAAAACAGCCTGTCATTAGCCTGGATACCAGGCCACACAGGATACAAGGGCAACGAAGAGGCTGATTCATTAGCACGAGAAGAAGCACCACGCTCCCTCCTTGGCCCAGAACCCTTTTGTGGTACAGCAAAAGCGCTGCGAAAAACTTGTAACAGCAACTGGAAGGAAAAACAATCTCAAACATTGTGGAATAAGCTGCCGGGTATGAGACAGGCCAAAGAGTTCATTAAAGAGCCATCGCCAAAATTCACGGAGTACCTACTAAGTCTGAATAGGCGATCAACTAGAGTTCTGGTCGGGCTATTGACGGGACACTGTAGACTCAACAAACACATGAACAACATCGGACTGGCAGACACAGCCCTATGCAGGCTTTGCCAAGAGGATGAGGAAACCTCCGTACACATACTATGCTATTGCGGAGGTCTGTCAAGGATAAGGTTTGCAACATTAGGGGAGGAAAAACCACAACCCTCTCAATATATGGGGAACTTGAGGTCTGGCCTATGGAGTCTAGTTACAAGGACGGGCCTAGACAAGGAACTCTAGCATACATAATGAAGGCACACACAATAGACCTGCAAAGGTCGCAGTATAGTGGCTGTTCAGCACAGAAGCCCCATATTAATCTAATCATCTAATCTTCTACTTTGGATCAATGTCCTTGGTCATCCACCATATCCATTATGTATAGGAATATTCAATACAAATGAAAGGAAACAACATTGTGCTTATTGTTTTCTACTGTTATTTTTTCTATCTTCACGGCCCGAAATTTCCCAACTTTTCCAAGTCGGAAATACAGCGATAAGTTGGGAATTTTGTAAAATTGTCACTTCAAAATTTGTGGACTGTTCTCTTACTTGGGAGAAGTTAAATTTTTTTGAAGTTTTCTAACAACTTAGAATTATGGGATCTCTAAGTTATGCATGTCGGGAAATCCCGACCTTCTTCTGGTTATTTTCTTTTTCTTGTTACCTCTCCCTTTCTTTTCTCTCATTTTTATTTTTTTATTTCTATTCATTTCTTTACTATTATTTTTCCATTTTCTTCACGGCCCAAAATTTCCCAACTTTTTCCCAAGTCGAAAAAGCAGGGGGGAGGCTCCCCCCAATCCCTCCCCCATGGCGACCTACCTTGTAGGGTGTCTCCAGAGGCTCTATAATAATAACACTGCTCAACAAAATTTCAACTGTTTTTGTCACATGAAAACTTATATCAAACTATGAATCTACTAGGGTCACTAACCAATATTGTATCAATGAAAAAGAATTGACACAACAGGTTTTTGTCTTGACATCAAAGCATATATTTTGACAATTTTTCTATATAAAATATAAATCCCCAGATTAAAAATTATAAAAAAGTCTTTTGTGTATTGGCTCTACTGTTATTATAACGACACCATTATAGTCCGTATTTGGACGAAGAAAGGTGGAGGACGCAGAATCATATGTGAATATTTTCCACAAAAAACATTAGATGATAAAATACTAATGCTTGTGTTCCAAAGAAAAATCTCTTTCCATGAGATTTTCCATACAAATTACCTTGATCTTGGAAAGAAGGAAATCTTCCTTACCTCCCAGGTAAAGTATCTGGAGTTATCTCATGAAGAAAATAAGACATGACCAGTAATAAATTGTTCTTGGTGAACAGGAAATAATATCGCATGTTAGCTACATTGTATAGGTATCGAGAGGCGACTGTTATTCAGAAAATATCAATTATCCTGAGGATGGTCGAGGTAAAATGTTAATGAACCAATTGAATAAATTATCCTAACTTGAAACGACGTCAAATATTTCATAATCCCATACAGTTATGGTCATTCATTGTCAAATAAATTAAATTATAACTATTGCAATTAGGGTGTCTTTTCTGCGTTGAATGATTATAATGCTGGGGTCATAAATTATCTATAATTAACATGTTTCTTTTACGTTTGGAGTTATCGTAACAAAAAACAGACTATAGAATGTACCTTCGCCATCATATGATTCTACGATTATTAGAAACATATGAAAAGAGTTTTAAATGTGGAAAATTCACATGGAAATATACACAAGAATCTATACTTACAAATGCGAATATCACTTGACACTCATTCATCTCTTTCTCCGTACTGATGAGTCCTAGGAAGCTAAACCTTGGTATGTAGGTGCTTCATAGGTATTAGATGCGCATCAAGAAAGGACTTTCAAATGTTCCAACTGGGGCATCTCCCGTGGGGGTAAAAGGGGCGCGTTTACGTGTAAAAATTACCTTTTTTCTGGTTGATTTTGATTCGGCCGTTACTTGATAATTTCGGTCAATTGACCAAATCGACAATGTCAACAAAACCCTTGATTTCTTGAATTTGGGAAATTTTGAAAGGCTGAAACGTGATCCAACTAATTCTTTCCTAAGACAAGTGAAAAATTTTTTGAAAAATTAAAACATACTTTTTACTGAAAGGGACAACTTCAAATTAACATTGAGGAACCCCCAAATTCCAAAATTATATTTATTCATAAAACTGCACAGAGTTATCCAATTAGACCAGTGGTTTCCTTCGTTATTGCACCATCAGGGAAATTAGCAGAAAGGCTAATGGGTATCACCTTGAACCATTGTACCTTCCAACCAAAATTCAGTCTACGGAATTCATATGACTTAATCAATGAAATAGATAACATACCTCTATCAGACAACGTAAAATTACTATCCTTTGATGTGCAGAATCTATTTCCCAGCATAAAACGAGAAATCATTGACCTTCTGTGGTTATGTCTCAAACAAAATTATTTTCAATTTAACAACAATATTCATTCCTCCTCAAAAGGTTTAATTATGGGAAATCATTGAGCCGCTTACTTGCAGAAATTTTCATGGATAATCTGGGGAAGTCGATCTTTAAACATCTTTTGATTAAGAATTTCTCGTATTGGCATAGATATGTTGATGACGTTTTGGTATGTTCTACAGGTACCTACTAAGAGACAGTTAGATACTTTTCATAGGGATATTAACAAAATTCATGAAAACATTAAAGTCATTATTGAAATAGAAGAACTTAATCAATTTCTTGGACTTAACAATTAGTAGATACAGATATTACAGATATTACTATACATTATGATTCTACCCATCCTTATTTACACAAAGTAGCAGCTTATAATATCATGATTTACAAATTAGTCAATGTTCCTCTTTCAATGGATAATTTAAATGAAAAATTTAATCTCATCAAGCAAATTACGGTAAACAATGGGTTTGAAGCCGAATTAATAAACAAAATACTTGCCAAGAAAGTCTATGCAATAGCGATTCAAAACATTTTTCCTATCGATAAGGTAGATAATCAAAATTACAGAGTTTTAACGTATTTTGGACAACTAAAGGAAAAAGTGGCTTCATTTTTGAGGAATCGAGATATTAAAATTGCATATAGAACAAGTAATACGTTGGGAAAGTTAGTTAAAAATTATAAAGACAAAACATCCAAATTCGAGAAATCCTGGATATATAAATTAAAGTGTGGAACGTGCCCGAAGGTGTATATTGGTCAAACTGGCAGGACATTTAGGAATCGAACCCAGGAACATCATACGAGCTATGTAAATAAGAAAACAAATTCAACGTGAACAAATCATATTCTAGAAGAAAATCATAATATCTTCAACGAAGAATTCGAAATTTTTCACATAGAAAATGAAGGTTTGAAACTGAATCATTTGGAAGCAATGGAAATCAATAAACTTGAAAATTGGAACATTCTAATGAATGACCAACTGGATTTGAGTGGATCACCATTATTGAACTTGTTTTCTTAAAAACCAAGAAAGAATTATTATTGATGTAGATGTGAGGTAATATGCTTCAGGTGATCATAATTGAAGAGGTACCTTACTTCTTCAATGAATTTCGTTTTTATTTTCGAAATTCCGAGTCAGCATCAAAGGAAGAGGTCGTTATTATAGCGAATATATTAAAAACATTGTAAAAAAAGCATAGCTCGTGCTAAAAAACTCTGAGGTCGAATATTCACGCATATTTAATGAAAGTAACATGTGGTCTGACACAAATGATATTTATAATTTTCATTTATCTACGTGTTCTCTATGGCTTGTAACATTTAACGAATTTTATAGTCGTATAAAAATCAAATTTGTAATAAATTATCGTTACAATAGATGCGCGGCCAAAACAAAGAATAGACTCACGCTGAGATGTATTCAAGATTTAATTTTGTTTGTTCTTTTATTTGTATAAAATGTGGTTTGATCCGACAGATATTACGCCTAGATTTGATTATTTATGATACGTTAGCACGATTGTAAATTTTCGTCAAACGGTTATTACGAAATTAAAATATCCAGGTTGAGAGATGTTAATATGAATCATTCATTGTGTATAATTGATCTTTATTATTTGTTTGAAATGAATTACTATTCAAGATGAGAGTATGTCAGGTACATCTGAAGTAGTGGAGGAAAGTAATATTGTATTTTATTGATGCAACTTTCGAAACTAATTCTCAACTGATTCGTCACTACGCTATCACATATTATAAAACAAAGTCGCTCGCTGCATCTGTCGATCTAAATGCGATAATCTCAAAAAAGTTCATGTGTACACTCGTGATTCATCTATGTTTCATGTAAAGGGTCCTTCATTATAAATACATGAAGCATATGAGTTCAATCATGAATACGACACGTTACATTTCCAGAGAGAGCTGAGTTTGATCAAACAAATCGCTGTCAACAACGGTTATAAGGTAGATATTATAGACTCCATTCTTCCCAAAAAACTACAAAAGCAAGCCATGGACCAGGTCCACCCAAATTCAAGATGCGGTAACGTCAGTTATAGGACATTGTCATGTTTGTGTTAATTTATTAAAAACAATGAAGACAAAATTTTGGTGTCGGATAAATCAGGAGAATATGAGCTGACTTGTGGCTCTTGCCCAAAACTGTATATTGGCCAAACAGGGAGACCATTTTCCCAAAGAATTCAAGAGCATAGAAGTTTTGTGAATAGAAAGAACTATTCCACATTTGCAAACCACCTTTTAGCAAAAGGACATGAGTTCAACCATGAATACGATGTGTTACATTTAGAAGAGAAATGTTTGAAACTCAATCTTCGAGAATGTTTGGAAATCAATAAATTGAAGAATTCGGGTAACTTACTGAATGATCGATTAGAATTGGATTAATTGCCCGTTACTGCATACTTTTTCAAATGTGGAATCTGGGACATAAGGTACTTCAAATTGTTAAATTAGGTATATTAGGCATTAAATATGTAGAATATAGTTTTTAAAAACACGTGTTTCGTTTTTGTAAAACTGTTTTGTGAAAATCTCACAATAAAGTGTATTTTGAATACGTTCAACACCTATATGAATAAATTGAATTTCGCAAAGTATCGCAATTATACTATACTTTTTTCACCTGAAAATAAACAGATGGCGAGTTATTCACTTCAGTTTGATCGTTCATCAGATATTGAGAGTTTTCAATCTATTTACTTCCATATTCTCCAACAGGTTAAGTTTCAAACCTTTCTTCAAGAAATGGAGGGGTTCAAATTCATGGTTGAACTCATGTCAGTGGCAAATGAAAACTATTCTTGTATTCTTTAATGCGGGCGTTGAACGTTCTTCCATTCTGACCTATATAAAACATCGGACATGACCCACATGATAATTTATACACTCCCGATCGATTTTTCTGAAATCGAACTTTTATCTTTGTTATTCTTAATGTGCACGTCTTAGTTGTTGTTGGTTTTGAAAGCAATATTTACACCTTTGCTGTGCAGAAAATCTGAAATATTCGTAGTGGGTTGGCCTAAGTAGGCCAAGTAGCTAAGTTGGCCAAGTAGGTTCAGTTCTTTATTGAAATTCGCCTCTGACAAGGGAACATTTATCAGTCTATGGATCATACTGTTGAATGCTGCTACTTTGTGCTGATGCAGGTGGGTGGACCAATCATGAATGATAATATCTGTATGTGCTGGTTTACGATAAATTGAAAAATCGTGTTTATTGTTAATTCTGGTTATTGTCAAATCCAAAAAAGTTATAGAGTCATCCTTTTCCATCTCCATGGCGACTGTGATAGAAGGGTGGAGAAGAGAGGTCCTTTAGACTAGATAAAAATGATTCGACGTTTTAAAACCAGTTCTTGGGATGCAACCATAAGTTCCGAATCTAAACGACTCTGAAATTTTGCACTATGCAAGGAAGGGTTGCAAATTCAACTCTTTGGAATTTTCGGAAATTCGTTAGCATAAACATTGCGGGTGCAACATGTTAAATGATCAAATCAATCTATGTTACTCACTGCTTTTCAAATTAGCGTATCAGTAACGTCACAACTAAAAAAAATAGGTACTCAATTAGGCTTAGTACCTCTTTTATTACCTACAGTGTTGTTATATAAGGGCTAATGTAGTCAATGATTGTTAGTTTAATGTATAAGTTTGAAAATGTTTTTATAGGACGAAATTCCACTAACGTTAGTTACAAATAAAAGTGGTAAAAACATAAAAAGTTTCAATTCTCAGCTACATTCCTAATTGAGGATCTGGGATTCTTAAAACCATGTCGATGATCAGATATTATATGTCGAGAGTACTAATAGTTACGGCTATACAAGTTTGTTTCAAGAAGTTTGGTAGAGTTGTTGAGGATTGAGATAGGTCTGTGACTACTGATTTTATTTCGATCTTGAACTTTGAGAATTGGACAAACTTTGGAGTTTTTCAGACTTCAAGAAGACAGACGTTTTTAAAATAAGGATAAAAAGAATTTGTAGGGGATAGACGAATACTTTTAGACAATCTTTCACACTATTCCTCTTTCATGACAGCAGATGTTTCGAGAAGGCTTTTTCATCCAGTCGGTGTCTGAAAGCTACTTCTTCGCATGATCTACATATCTTTATGTAGAGTTGATTTTTTTAAATTTATTGGTATTGGACACACCCTGTATGAAAAATTTCTGTTGGAAAAATACACAACTGAAAATACCAGTGTTTTTTGTGGTCACGCCTGCATTTCCCTATTATTGATTTATTCTATCTGGCTGATAGACACTTCAATTTATTCTGTATTTTTATACAGTGTGTAAACGCCAAATGGAATGTATTCATTATTTCGGTTACAGTACATATTTTAACAAAATCTCAAAACACGTTGAATTTAAATTATAATTTGACATACTTCAACGGAAAAATGCTACCCCTACCATTAACCATTATCGAATGACAGGTAGAATCCCCAATTTTTTAAACGTGAAGTATAGGCTTGTGATATATAGTTTGAAAGGTCTCTTTATCCTCTATTTAAAAATGTTATTGCTTTCAAGTTTATTGCAACAATTGAGATAAAATAAATTAAAATTAAGTGGTTACAGAAATTCGATATTCAATATTTTAATTTGTGTTTAAAGTTTGTTAACTTCAAGCCTGACAAGTGGTTAGATTGACGGAATTGCATAAAATAACAGTTTTGCAAATGATTGGTTATGGAGATAAAACCCGAACACAACAGGAAGTAGCTCGCCTATTTCATTACAAATTTTCTAATTCATCGCCCATATCTCAAGGAACAATAAGCAAAATAGAGAAGCAGTTTCGCGAGCTTGGTCATGTGGGGCAGATAAAAAAGCAGCTGCCAATTAGATGTGATGCTTGAGTTTGAGGAAAATCCACATACATCGAGTAGACAGACGTCCCCTACATTCAATGTTAGGCATACATCGATAGTAAATATATTAAAAAAAAATAAAATGCATCCCTATAAAATGATACCTACTCAGGAGCTCATGGAAGATGATTTTGATAGAAGAACTTATTTTTGTGAGCAACAATATCAATTTTAGAGTTAGAGTTTTAGAGTTAGAATTATGTTTTTTGAAGAGTGTACTTTGTCTCTTAACGGTCATGTTATTCGGCAAAATTGCCGCTACTGGTCAACGGAAAATCCTGACTGGACGAGAGGAGAACACACGCAATACTCTCAAAAGGTTAATGTTTGGGCAGGGATTGTAGAAAACCATATCATTGGTCCCTTTTTCATTGAGGACAATTTGAACAGCGATAATTATTTGGCAGTACTTCAAAATGAAGTCATTTCAAGTTAAGCAAATTTATATCTTGATCCCTCAAGTTCCAAAGATTACGGTATGGTTTCAACAGGATGGATCAACTCCACATTATCAAGTTGAGGTCCGGCAATAACTCGATACAATATTTCCCAGTCAGTGGATACGTAGGCGAAGATCGATTGAATGGCCAGCGCGATCACCCGATCTCTCATCATTAGATTTCTTTCTAAGGGGATGTGTAAAGAGCAATGTATCCACAAACTGAACCTTCAGATTTGAATGACTTAAAATAACGAATAACGCTTGTGATTAGGTCAGTCACGCCTGATATGTTAAATAATGTTAGAATACAGTTTTATTTGAGATTAGGATGCTGCCAAGACGTTCGCGGTGAATATTTTGAACATCTATTTCGTTAACATCCATAGTTCTTTTTCGCCTTCTATATTTCATTACGGTTTGCATTACATTTTCGTTCAAACAGTATATTACAAACTTATACCTCCCATTTAAAAAATTGGGGGTTGTACCTGTTATTCGAAGGGGGTTGAAGAAAGGGGTAGCATTTTTACATCGAAGAATGTCGAATTATAATAATTTACATTCGACGTGTTTCGAATTTTTTTTCTAATATGTACATCAATCGAAATAATAAATTTATTCCATTCAGCTTTTACACACTGTATGTTCTGTTGAAATCTGTTTTTCCATTAACCAGCTGTCGCCCCCCTTCCCCACGAACGACAACTCTCAGAAGTCGAAACTTTTGCGAGCTAAGAATTAACGAGGTCTCATCTTTCAACGTGCCATTTCTAGTACGTAAAACAAGTATATTAAGAAAGTTTATCGACTGCATTTTAAGTAGATCCAAAGTATTTCCAAGCCCGATTCTGCATATTTCAAAAGTGAATAAAGTGGGCAGGAGAATACCTATTAGCTTCAGTCAATGCAACTAATTAATGTGACGTTGTATCTCATCAAGAAAGCACAAGGAAGCTCTCTCGGGGAATTGTTTTTCCTAGCTCAATCACGCTCTGCTCCGCCCACTGATTTAACAACATTAATTAGACTCCTAAATGGGTATCTGTCTATTAAAATACCAAAGAAGTTATCGAGAATCTTTTGTAATCGAAGCTCTCGTTCAGTAAAGCGATTCATATTGATCGAGTGAGATATAAAGAAATGGACATTGGTTTCGCAACTTACAGTTGATATAGTGTTTGGTCGTTTGTATTCATGTTTTTCGATTAACGCTCATGTCATGGAAATGCTATGCCCTATTGGTTTTCATCAATGAACAATTTATAGTGAATATTTTGTTACTCAATACGCTTTTCTATTATTCAGAAAAAGCCATCATTCAAGATCCCCAGAAATCAACTATTTTTACGCTAGCTTGGCTAAATGCGTTGTTGGACAACATATATGCAGCTACTTTAAACTTCCTCTTAGGTCAGTCTTCCTTCCTGTGAATGATTTCAGCCAAGCTAGCGTAGAGATAAGCAACATATGGAAATCAAGCGGAAAAACGGTAAACCGATGACTATAAATAGTCATCTCTCGGAGGAATAATCCAGTCATCATCAATCAATCAATCAATCAAAATATGCTTTATTATCAAAGAATAACATCTTGTTGACAAGGCCTGTATAAATGAAATAAATTAAATTACATGAATAACATTTAGATAATTATTTACTTAGTATACATAGTATACGTAGTCACTACTTTATAAAATTGAATTGTTAAAAAGCAATCAGTCGCTCATTTAAAATTTAAAATATAACAAACAATAGTAGGTATATGATATCAAAATGTAAAGTTTTGGTATATTTATTATTAGTCTATTATATCCGCATAATATTCTTCCAAACTATAATAGGTTCTATCGGAAAGAACTCTTTTTACAGCTTTTCTGAAGCCAGTGTTGGACTGTATATTTTTAATATAATTTGGAAGGTGGTTGTACATCTTGCAGCCGTTATATACAGGGTGTCCCTGGACTTCCTCTTTTTAACGAGCTGTCACTTGCCATAGGGTCCCATTTAAAATTTTTGGTCACAGTGGGCTTGTGACGTCATTTATGACTATTGCGTCACCTGTTATGACCAGTTAAGAAGCCTACATCCGTTTATTTCCACCCTCCAAATTTCATTATTATAAGTATACCCGTTCCAAAGATACGTGAGGGGGAGGGGACTTTTGACTAGCACTGTATATTTCATATAAAAGTGAAAAAATTGCATCATTTGTGTTCTTATTGCACTGAAATCCAAACTGTTTGATGCACAATATATCACACGCCTGCAAGAAGTCAAACATTCTTTGCTTAACGAGTCCTTCTATGATTTTGGCTAACGTAGGAATGAGTGAAATGGGCCTAAAATTCCTAGGAGAGCTCACTTCACCACCTTTATAGATCGGTACGACAATTGATGTTTTGAGAAACTGTGGAAATATGCCTTCTTTGAAGGATCCATTTATCAGAGATACTCGATGGTTCAGAGCATTATCTGGAAGATTTTCAAAGATCCTAACAGAAATGTCATCAAATCCGAAGACGGTTGTGGATACTAATGAACGAAATATCGAAGTAACTTGGTCCGAAATATTTTAAATTTTTCAATTTTTGTTTTCATTCTTTTTATTTATTTTTGAAGTGAAACTTCTACAAGCGCACTCGACTTGGGCAGTGAGCTGGTGAATGCGTGATGAGAGCGTTACGAAAAGTGTGATCGGGCGAGGCGAACAGAAGTTGAGAAGAAGGTATACGTTAATGAAGATAGCAAAAAGAGAGAGTACGTTTCGTATATTACTGTAGGGGCAAGAGCGGGAGCACACATTTACGATCGAGTAGGTTCTGAAGAATTAGAGAAAACTATCATACGTTGCCGATAATTTTAGCAGAAAATTTCAAAGTTGATTTCGCGTCCGAATATGAACAATTCTTGATACACTTTCATCAAGATAAATTTGAACTACAAAAGAATTATAACCGAAATGAGCCTACCACAAGAGATGGAACAACAATCGATGCAGTTTTCTCTAGATATCTTTCTAATTTTCTTTTCTCGTACCGCAAACCTATTGTCTCAGTCTTTCAATCAACCGCAGTAATTACTGATGTATCCGATAATGAAAATAATAAATAAAAATAGAAAATATATTAAAAAATGTCAATTTATCAAAGAAAACCAATCATAAATTTGAATATTTGTAGAAAATACTAGTTCACACGGTTTCCATACTCCAGTTGAAAGTTGTTATTTCAATATTCTTTTAGGTGAAATTATTCAGAAAAAATTATAAACAAATATTGTCACGTCTAGTTCAAGAAATATTCATTTACTCAACGGAAATTCATAATTTTGGTATTAATACAAAAGAATAATTTAAACTGATTCATTTTTGCTTTTATTTCATAGTTATTTGAGTCAGTTTCTCTAATAATGCATCAATAGTGATCCCCTAACGTGTTTTCATCCCAGAATTCTTGATGTCGTTCTTCAAAAACATTTAAATCTTCATAGAAACGTTTCCTTTGTTCGCCACTCATACTTCCCAAGTTTTCAGGGAAAAAACTCAGATACGAGTGCAGAAAATGAATCTTTAATGACATGTGTATGTGCTCCCGTTTACTGAAAATTTTCCAATGAATCGGTAACAATTTCTTTGTAATTTTCACTATTTTTATTTTCCAAAAAATCTTCTTCAACCATTTTGAATCACACCCTAACAGATTCTCTATCAACAGATAAAATGCTTTCAAACTGAGAATCTTTTATAATTTTACGGATTTGTGGGCCAACAAATATACCCTCTTTCAGTTTTCTCTCTGTATTTTTGTCAAAGGCCATCACATAATTTTTCATGAGCCCCAATTTGATGTGTGAAGGGAGTAGAGTAATGTTATTTGTATCTACCAATAGCTCGTGTTTAATGTTCATATTGCCCGGAATGTTCTCGTTCCGAATAGGACATTATTTTATTACATAATGAAATTGTTTCGCTCTGTTGTGCTTAATATTTATTTATTTTTTTGATCCATACACTTATTAGTTTTTTTACATAGATTCTTATTATCAGAATGATAAATAATGTAAATGTAACTTGAAAAGTATGTGTTTTATTTACATAAATACTAACTACTAACTAAATGATGGGTTACAGATTCAGGCAGATTCATTTTCATGAAAACATATTCAGTATATTATTCAGTATTGTGTTATAAAATTTTTAATGTAGTAAAGACCAATTAATATGTGTTATTTCATTGAAATCATTAGCTAACATCAACATGGTTGCGGAATCAAGCCCAGGATTTCAGGGAAATTAATAAGATTATTGATTTATTTTATAGGTATATGAATATTAAAGATGACAAATTACGTCTTTGTTCTAATGATGCTATTTTTAATTCGTTTACAATCGAGATGTTCGTATTGAATTGTAACTAAGCCATTCATGATATTTTTTAAAGTAAAGATATCGAAAAAAATTTGTTTTGAACCTTTTCGATTTCATTCAAAGTAGTTTTGTATTCTCCTGCCAAATTATTGAAGCAAACTCCAGTTTTGGTCTAACTAGAGTATAGTAGAGTAATTTGATTGTATTTATATCTTTAAATTCCTGCGTTTGTTTCATTAAATATCCCAATATTCTATTTGCATATTTCCTTAACAACATTATATGCTTTGTGAAGGAAAAAGTACTATTATACAGAGTGGTCCAACGAAAAGTATGCACCTTGCTTTTCTCCTTTTTTTGTAACTCAACGCAAAAATGCTGGACAGGTCAATTTTGCTTTCGAAGGGGACACATTTTAGTTGTATTTTTCTACCTGTGCCTTCAACCCCCTAGCGAGGGTGCGTAACAACTCTAAAATTTTAAATGGAAAGTGGGGTCGAGTGATATATCATTTGAAAGGGTACAAAATTATCTTTCCAATCATACCTAATTTGTTGTATTTCACTCAAACATGTAGGTATTATGAAGAAAAACAACTGCAACCCAGTACTTTGAAATGTGTAATTGACTTAGTAGAATCCTACTTCAGCAAGTGCTGAAAATGTGACCCATTTGCTTCCATACAATAATACAGATTTTGTTCAAATCTATTCCTAACATTCTGTAGCATATCAGGTGTTATACTTCTGCACTCTGCTGTAATTCGTTGGCGAAGATCCTCTATGGACTCGGGCTGCGTAGCAAAACATTTATTTTTCAAGGGTCCCCAAAGGAAAAAGTCTAAAAGCGATAAATCAGGTGACCTGGCAGGACATTCGATGAAGCCTCTCCTTCCAATCCACCGTCCAGGAAACCGGTCATCTGAAAACTCTCTTACCGGAGCAACATAGTGATGAGGTGCTCTATCTTGCTGGAAATGAAGCCGATCATCATTATGATTTTGTCATTTTCAATTATTTCTGTTATGAGAGGATCAATTGTATCTTCAAGCATGTTCAGGTAGACCTCACTAGTTAAATTCCCAGGAATAAAAAGTGGCCCTACGATATGACTACCTAATATGTATGAGGCGAGCAGTAAGTCTAGCACAACTATTATGTTGATAATAAAGTTTAACAATTTCAACTAGTTCAGGAATGGAATAAACCATTTTTACAGTAAAGTTGAAATAATTTCAAAAGCAACCGAACTGAATCAATGAACGCTTGCCTAAATTCTTTTTGTACACTTATCTGCTGTTGTTATTTGAACCAAACAACGCACGAGAGAAATTGAGGAATGTAGTAGTGATAAAAATGCCGTTTTTTCCGCATTTTCATCAACACCAAAAATATCGAGTAAATGTTCTTGCTTTTTTTATAACTATTCAAGTAAATTCAACAAATTAGGTATCATTGGAAAGAGAATTGTGTCCCCTTTTAAATGATATATCACTCGACCCCACTTTCCATTTAAAATTTTAGGGTTGGTACTCACCCTCGCTAGGGGGTTGAAGGCACAGGTAGAAAAATACAACTAAAATGTGTCCCCCTCAAAAGCAAAATTGACATGTCCGAGCATTTTTGCGTTAAGTTACAAAAAAAAGAGAAAAGCAAGGTGCATTCTTTTCGTTGGACCACTCGATATATCTCGGTGTTTATATCCAGGACCTCTCCATCCATATTGAAAAATAACTTATAAGTGTAACTCTAATTCACAATGTTGTTAAAGTCTTTTTGTACTGATACGCAGTCTCTAACAGTTTGAATATGTTTAAAAATTTTGGGCAGAGCAGATAATGTGAAATGTAAGACCGAAGGAAAATCATTGATGAATAATAAGAATAGAAGAGGTCCCACATTCGATCCCTGAGGAACACTGGAATTGGCATGGAATTTTCCCCGAAGTGTTTCCATTATGTTTGACAATGAATACTCCATTTCTATTCTATTTATATAATTGATATTCTAGATAATCATTCTCATTTGATTTGTTCTTTTATAGATTTCGAATCATATTGGACAATGGAATTCCAAACTAGTAAAATTCACCATGAAACATTGTCTACCACTTTGAAACAGTGGCCTCAATTACCTACAGCAATATTAATAATCGTTAGTGTATTTGAATATTGGACAGCATATGCTCAGAAGAATCAGTTGAGATTGCCAGGTAGGTAAGATGAGTTTCCGTGGCAAAGCTTTAGGGGCCACTTCAGAATTATGATTGACACATTCATTAATATTTACATAAAAGGTCAAAACGTTAAAGACCAGCATCAGAGACATTTTAAATACTATATACCAAACATAATTCAATCTGAAATAATGAAAGGTTTTCTTTATGAGAAAAACTGACACTGAAATTGAAATCCTTCATGTTACACCAGTTGAACAGTTTTTCTGAACTACTGACGTTATTTGTAATGGAAATGTAGTTTTTTTTTAAAACAAATATCTCTCAAAGCTACTAGATATAATCAATTTCATGATGTAAAAAGAACAAAATGAACATTGAATTTAATCCATCAATTCATTACAATATTAGAAAACACCTTGTACTAAATTGAATGTTTCATGAGTCAGTCAACAGCATTGGCATAATTCACATTTCAAAACTCCTTTGACATCTGTTGAAGTTGAGAAATAGAAATTATCAGCAAAAGAAGAGCTCCGTATAGAGTTAAATTTTATCCATTTTTTAAAACGTTAACAGATTTTGGCCTCCAAAACCTCAAGATGAATATTGTATGATTTCTTAGCTCTTTCTTTGATAGGCAAAATTATTGAATATGACAAGTTACTGATAATAGAAAATTTTTCTTTGTGAAAAATTCTTTGAATTTACCCACAAACTCATCGGGGTAGACTGAAAAGTTTGCGCTTTCTACACATGTATGAAGTTCTCTATTACAATTTTCATAATTTACAGATCGCGTGAGTAGAAAAAACAGCCATTGAAAACGAATTGATTTTTCCTCCACAAAAAGTGGCTTTCTTTCAATGACACTTACAAAAGTCAACTGTGCTATTGAAACTATTCCTTCTCTAAAACAATTTTTTTAAGGACAAAACACAAGCAATACAGAAAAATCCTCAAGGCACTCTAAGAGCGGTGCCTATGCGAAAGTCGTCCCTAAATCTCTGATTGTGAAGTTATGACATATAAACTGAAAAGTCCTGGGCCTAAGGTAGAAAATGCCTTTTTTGATGTTGTTCATCAACTTTATCTTCATCAAGAGCTACACAATCATTCCAGCGCTGCTGTAACATTTTAATCCCACGTTAATAATAATAATAATAATAATCTCTTTATTTACTCAGATTGATTTGTATAACCACAAGAGCAGAAGTACAAATGAAAAAGAGGAAAACGTCATTGTACAATATTGAATTTTTAAACAACGGAAGGCTTTATATTGACTTGAATTTATTTGGTAAACAGTTGTAAATTCTAGATCCTATCCGTTTTGGTGCCAATCTAACGTGTTACATTTGCTTCTCCCGAGTGTTTTTATCATGAATATCGCAATTGAGAATGAAGTCATTCCTGTTAGTTAAAACATAAACTGACAACTCATAAAATTCCAACCAGAGTTAAAATTTCGCGTGTAACGAAAATGTTTCTGTATGAACACTGTCGAGGAACATATTATCATAATAACTCACAAACCTATAAGTAGAATATCATGAAATTTCAACAGCTTTCTGTCGAATATTAATAATAACTAATGTTAGTACTAATGCAAGACTACCGACATCTATGTATTGATTTTCAGGAATAGTACATCAAGATTTTCCATTTAATTTTCTTGTTTCCAGAATAAAGTGCAAATGAAGCAACATGCTCAATATATTTCGTGTGCCACTTAATCTTTGGCACAGACTACATTACGGCCAATATATCAAAGATAATATAATACGGCCCTAATTCGATAGTATAGATTCCTCTGATTATTATCTGGTCATCGTCATCAAATTTCCATAATTCCAATTCATTTTCTTATTCCACCGTCAAGTATGATATATGTCCAAAGACTTGTTTCGAAAGATACAGCCCAGCCACTGTGTAATTTGCAAGAGCGATCATTTACATCTTTAACCCAATTAAGCTTTGATATATACGAACTGATTTTTTTATTCTGTCTTATAATTTTCCGACAAGATTATTGTGCCATTTAAAGGTTAATTAGTCTCTTAATTGACTCGATACTTTAATCTTTCAATATTTTTCCTTTCGTGATTATTAATGGAACTGAAGATCTCTCATTCTCAAAGAGATACGAGTATTTAAAATGAGAGATGTCTGGATTTGTGGTCCATTTGTATCAGAAACTGTGTTTTTTCTAGTACTTGTCGGTTTGATTTTTCAATAATTTGAGGAAAGAAGCACACGTGATTTTAAAGATGTAGTTCAGAGTTTGAATTGAAAGGGGTGTATTTTTAGGAGAGATAATATTTTGGAAAGGAAGGTATTGGCATTCTACTTCTATATCTTCACACAATAAATATGAGAATTTTTAAAAGAAACGAAGGAAGTCATCAATTTCAAAATGAACTCTTCACAAAGATTTGGACATCATGCAAAGAAGTAACTTTCAAACACAAACTGGAAGAAGAAGTCCTCCTGAAACAACTACTTTCTTATAAACATTCAATTATTGGAAAGAAAAAATTCTTTCGAAACCATCACTTTCTTATGAACATTGAATGTGGTGGAGGTGCCGGGCACCATGTCGCGGCTCAAATGGCTCGCGAGTTTGGGGCTCAACTCAAATGGTAGGATTTATATAGAAATAATAATAATGGGTAGAAATTACTCAGGTTTCTATTCAAACTATTTCAAAAAACAATCAAGCCATTTCCATTAGAAAAAGTTTGTTATTATTTGCTCTTCCCGAAATATAAATAGTACCCCTCGTACAAAAAATACTTTTTTTGTACAACTGTCATTAAAAGTGAAATTTTTAAGGGTTGTCAAGAGTATCAAAAGATGATGTCTACAAAGTAGC
Organism: Leptinotarsa decemlineata; assembly: GCF_000500325.1. Lineage (NCBI taxonomy): Eukaryota > Metazoa > Arthropoda > Insecta > Coleoptera > Chrysomelidae > Leptinotarsa > Leptinotarsa decemlineata. The sequence goes on along the minus strand of NW_019289957.1, from coordinate 164,444 downwards.
GTGTTAAAAATATTTTTACCACTACCTACTTTTTCGACGGTACTTTAGACGGGTCAACATACCTTCAGTTTTTAAAGGGATATCTTGTACCTACTTTAATTGATTTATTTCCCAGTAGAATGAACCCTGGAAGTTTTGATGAACGTTTATGGTTTCAACAGGATGGTGCACATCCACATTATGCTGCAGATGTTCGAAGGTATCTCAACTAAATGTTTACGAACTGATGGATTGGTGGACGTGGACATATTGAATGGCCAGCGAGGTTGCCAGACTTGAATCCGTTGGATTACTTTATGTGGGGCCATCTGAAGAATGTTTATGAAACGAAACCAGCAAATATTCAAGAATTAAAAGAGAGAATTCGAACAGAAATAAATAATATTTCTCAAGAAACCATAAACAAGGTTCAACAAGAATTTATCCAACGTTTAGGTTACTGTCAAATACAGCAAAGACTACAGTTCAAACATTTGAAATAAAGTAGTGTATTTATTACTGGATTACTTTCCCATTGTTAAATTAATCGTTACAAAAATATATAAAATAATTAATTAGTTTCTATTTTCATTAGATATTAATAAAATTTATTTTCTAAGCGGACATCTTTCAAATTCTGTCCGTTAGACCCCAAGTATCATACCTTTTCGGATTCAGCTCGTTACGTATTATCTAAAACTGACATCAAATACAGGGTGTTGCATTTAAAAAAATACCGATAACGTCATCACATTAATGTGGATCACCCTGTATAATGAAATTTTGTTGTTAAATGTAGAATATTAAAATTAAAAATCGACGTGTTTCAGTTTTTTGTAAAACGACCTTTGGTTTTGGAAATAATTTGCAGACACACTGCATGTAAAATTGCTATCGACTTTTAATTTTCCAACTGAATAATGAATGAATATTAATTTTCATTAAAATTGATTAAAATTCATTCAAACATGTATTTAACCCTCCTATAACAGGAATTTGCTATCTTCATATATAAAGAATATCTACTCAAAATTTTAAAGAACTTCCTAAATTATCAGCCATACAACTTTATAAACATTGTTGTCCTAGTTTTCTTCTAAAATTTGAATAATCAATTGAGAGTTAATGTTTATACATCCTGTACAAGAATTCTCACTCCGAGATCGCCTTTGAGCAATTTTACAATTAAAATAATTAAAATTTAATCCCCTTTTTAAAACTCGAACTCATCAGAGAAGGCCTACGGCTAGAATTAATCAAGGAACAATCAAGTCGCTCGTGATGGATATTTTTAATTTAATAAATAATGAGAAATATATTAGGGTCTAGTTAGCAGGTGTATAAAAAAGGTTGGACTGGTCTGGGCCGAAGCCATATTGATATCTGAATAGTTTCAGGACTTTTTTTTACATTTTCTCCACAGAATTAAGGACTGCATGATTAATTGAGTTTTTATGGATACTGGTCAATATAATTTGGTGTAGAATTCGAAAAAGAAAGTTGAAATAAAATATGATAGAGTCTACCTGATGAATTTAAAAGAATATATACAGTGTGGTTCACTAAGTGTGCAACGAATGGGAAACCTTTTTATTATCGATTTCTTAGAAAATGTTATTCTTGACAAAAGTTGGTGTATGTTCCAAAACTATACCAAGTCTACCTAAATTGGCTTTATGACAAACACCATACAGGATAGGCCAAAAAATATAAAGTTCGTTCAAGAGTAAAGTACCCTTATTTCAAAAAATATAGAAATATCTTGCTTGGAATTGAAAGTTATGTTCAGATACGAAGTCATGGTCTGCTATTCGATTTTTTTCCTTTTGTAAAATTTTGAATTACGCCTGTATGATACATTTTTTTACTATTTTCATTTTACGTGTATTTGAAGTAGCCAGAATCAAATCAGTTTGGAGTATTTTTCATCAAATTAAAGTGAGTTTGTAATACTTACTTGGATTTGTATTTTTTTTTAGATGACCGTCAACTTCATGTTTGTTGCAACGATATTCAACAGAACTCTAGAATAAAACAAATACTCTTTTTAACGAGGCAAAAAATGAACAGAAACTTATTGACAATTATCGACCAATCTCTGTGATCGATAACTTGGCAAACATTTTTAACATAGCATCAAAACAGACTCATAACTTTCCTGAATAAAAATAATGGAAGGCAATGCGGGTTTATGAGTAATTCAAACACAGTAAAAGCAGTTCTCGACTTTGTGGAAAAAACGGTAAACACTCTGGATAGATCGGATGAATGTTTCGCTATCTTTCTTGACCTGGCCAAGGCGTTTGATACTATATCTCACGAAGTTCTTTTGGAGAAGCTTTATAATAATAGAATTAGAGGACTGGAAAATGATATTTTACAGAATTATCTATGTAACAGAGCTAGAAAAGTGAAGTTAGGAGAATATTGCAGTAGTCCTTTAGAAATATCAATTGGGGTATCACAAGGAACAATGCTAGGCCCAATATTGTTTCTTATTTATATAAATATTATTGGATTTTTGAAAAACTCTGAAGCTCATATTATCTCGTATGCCGACGATACCACTTTGATTTTTTCTGCAAACACTTGGGAAGAGGTTATTGATGACGCAAATAATGGATTAAAACAGCAAGAGGAAGAGAAGGAAGAGGAGTCGCCACAACCAGTAATTGTACTTCCCTACATACAAGGATTGTGGAAAAGGATAAGAAGGATTGGGTCCAAGTGAAACATCAGAACCTGTTTCAGATCCGGGAACACTATCCGTAGCAGTCTCATGAAAACCAGGCCACCCAACTCGGACTGCGATTCCAAGAATTTCATTTACCGGACACCCTGCGAGAGCGGAGAATCATACATTGGTGAAACTAAGAGGCCATTGAAGGTTCGCATTGCCGAGCACAAAAAACACGGACAGCGAGGCGAAATCAGGAATAGCAGAGCATATTTGGACTCATCAACATAACATCAAGTGGTCTCAAGCTGAAATCATCCACAAGGAGGAACACTGGTTTAGGAGGAAATTCAAAGAAGCCTCATATATGTTGTCCAACAACGCATTTAGCCAAGCTAGTGTAGAGATACGCAACATATGAAAATCTGTAATTAAACGGAACACGACCAAGTCTCGCCGAACAGTCAGCTGCTTTCCCAAAATATTCAAAATTGGAATAATAAAACCACTTTTTAAAAATGGAGACGAAACAATACTGAGTAACTGAAGGCATGTATCACTGATCTGAAACATAGCCAAAGTAATTGAGAAAATTTAAAAAATAAGATTAGTGAATCAGCAATACGGATTTAGGGAGGGAAGATCAACGTAAGATGCAATACAAAATCTAACTACTTGTATTTACGAAGCTCTTGACAAAAAATTCCAGCAATGTGCTTCTTCGTTGATTCATCCAAAGCTTTTGATACCGTCAGTCATACAAAACTCCTGAGAAAATTAGAGAACTGCGGAATACGTGGGAAAGCTTACGACATTTTCGAAAGCTATCTATGTGATCGAGAACAGTTAGTTAGTATCGATGAAATTATGAGTTATTCCAAACTTGTTACTTACGGTATTCCGCAAGGAACGGTTCTAGGACCAATCCAGTTTACAATATATTCGAATGAACTATTGCAGATACCAACAAAAGGTAAAATTTTGAGCTTTGCTGACGACACGGCTGTCTTATATACCGACTCTTCATGGAACCAGTTGAAAATGTCTGCAGAAAAAGATTTCGTTGAGATTGAAAAATGGTTCTGTCACAATAAACTTAGGATCAATTTCGAAAAAAGCAAATAGTTGCCTTTCACATCATACTGAAGTACATTACCCGATATGGGACCCCTAAATATAGGAAACAATAATCACATACCTGAAGGCGAGTCATTAAAATATCTAGGTATCCATTTAGATAGACATTTTCGATGGCACCTACATATGAAGGAAATAATTAGAAAGTTAAGAGATACACTTTTTAAATTCAATAACTTAAAAAACTTTCTTGATATTCAACATTTGAAAATGTTGTAGGAATCTAAATGTCATACAAAAATGGATACTGAAGATTATATTTAATAGAAAAAAAACTCATCCAACTGCTGCCTTATTTAAAGAAGTGAGTATATGTGATATTCGACAACTTTTTTGTATGAGCATACTCAGTAATGTAAAAAAAAGGAAACATCAAAATAGAACCAATCAGCCACTCCTACAGTACTTGGAAAAAGGGAAACTATTTAAATGCACCACGATGTGGCAAAACCATAGGACAAAGAAATGCAACATATCTCGGACCACGCTTATACCAAATATTACCAGAAAAAATTTAAAATATCAACAGTTCTCGCATGTTTAAGAGAGAAGTAAAGAAATTCATTCTGAATACCGAAAGAGCTTTTTGTCTGATTTTAATAATCAACTATTTCAAACAGCAATTTAACTTCAGCATTTGTTGAGCAGACGAGAATAACTATTCATTCAGTCTGAAACTACTATCTCTGTTAAGTTTATTGATTAATTGATCATTCATTATTTTTCAATGTTAGATTAAGTATTTATATAGTTAATTACAATGTATCCTTATCACGAACAAGCTATAGATTTCTATGGCTTCTGTGATTATCTTGTTTATTTTCGATAACACTCTATGTAATGTATATCAGTGTATGCGATAATAAACATTTATTATTATTTTATATTATAATAGTCGAATCTCGGAGGAATAAGTCCAGTAATCACCTGAAGACGATTGTGGATACTAACAATCGAAACGTCGTGAAGTAACTGGGCTTCAAATCAAATTTTTAATTTTCATTTTTTGTTTAATTATCTTTAATTTTCATTTATTGTTAATGGTTCAATTTTTCAATTGTCCTTCAGTTTTTTTGCTTAATATAATTGTTATTTTTTCAGCTAATCTTTTTAATTTTTTACTAGATTCTTTCAGGTATTTCGAATCATTTCATATCATATCAGACAATGAAAACCCGAACTAATGAAATCCATAACATAGCAATTATTGATTGAGATACAATAACAAATCAACACATTACTCAATAGTAGAAATACGTATGGAATAAGTTTTAGTTATCTCCTAATATGGCGAACTTCATTAGCGAAACGCAAGTGAAAGTGCTGAGTGTGACAGGAATGTTTTTATAAAAAAAATCTGTCGTATATACACGTACACCTATACTAATTATTTCAATTCAAATTATTTCAAGACAAGTAAAATGTTCAAAAACATATACGTCCTTATGTAAGTAGTTGAATATTTTTCTGTTTGTTGCACTTGAATCATAATAAAATATAAGAAGTTTACGTGTTCCGCACACTTGTTTCATTCTCCCGTATTATGTTTTTAATAATCTAATTATGATCTATGATCCAAAAGTGGTAGGTTTCGTAATCACCGACGGTAGCCCTGCTTAAATTCTCTTGTAAAATTTCGTTTGGATAAAATATTCATCTGAAAGTGCCTACCGATGAGATCCTTTTGTCTTTTTCTGACACTTCACAAAGATAAGGACAGCGTTAATGGCGTGTATTCCTGAAAGGTGTTCGTGTAATTTAATTTCATCAGAGTCGGACTGGGAGGAGTCCACTGACACTCTGATTACGGGTTAGTCCAATTGCGACTAACACACATCGAGTTAAGCTTGAAACGTGACACATGAGATGAGTTTAATCAAGTTTCGGAAAGGTAAACTTCAACAGAAGAGTTTATTTGGCATTTCTAATAAACCGTAAAGAGCTACACGACTAAGTTCACTGAGTCAGTATCTGAGCAAATAAATCTTCAACTCGATTCATATTTACCACTCCTGAACTCTATTTTATGATTTTTTTTTTCTACACTGACTTTTATGGCGTAGTGCCATCACTACTAAATATCCTGTAAGTGCTTGTTTCCATCCTGTTGACCTGTTGACCTTTATTTTCCGACTGGAACGTGAATTTTATTGATGAAAATCTGTTAAGAAATGAATATTACCGGAGTTTTTTCCCAACACCAAATCGTTATTTTTATACCTCGACACGTGTTTCGATCACCAAGTGATCATCTTCAAGAGGAACCAAAGTTTGGAACCAAAGGTTCCAAAGGTTCCAAACAGTATATCACAAGAAAATCTCTTATTCAAAAAGGAAATGAAGTCCTCAATATTCGATTTGTTATCGAATATCGCAATGCCTCAGCCATATCCTAAGGAAATACTTTGGCGTTGTCTTTGGTTTCCATTTTGAGTTTGCTCATGAACAGGTTAGGTTAGGTAAGAAGTCAATGGGATAGCTATAGGAGTTCCTTTCTGTTGTTTATAAAAGCAACCTTCTACCTCAAACCTCCATTACAAAAAATGGGTGAATCTTCCAAAATTCCAAAATTCCAAAATGACCTCTTTACAAAGAAGTAACTGTCAGACACAAACTGGAAAAAAACACGCGTATAATGTCAAATAAGGAAAATTGTCAAGAAATAATTCAGAATAATTCAAGCAAATACATGAATTGAAAAATGTTTCAACCTCAACTTCTAAAACAAAAACACTCAGTATTCAACAATTCCATCTTTTAATATTCCAAGCCCATAAAAATATAAATTTATACGATTACAGGATATGGAAATATAAAACAATCTCCAAATACGCAAAGTCGCACAGACGCGTATTAAGCATTTTACTTTTTACGGTGACCAGAGCAGAGTTGTAACTTCAGCATATGAATCTTTATAAATACTGAGGAAGGTCAAGATCATAAACAGAAAGAAATGAGAAATTCATTCAGTACTCATTGATCACTCTCCAGAAACGGTTACAGAGTATTTCAAGAATGCAGCTCGTCGCTTTTTCATGGATCCTGCTGAGTAGCAGAATAATATAAATTTTTTGGTGATTCTTTGTATTTTTCTCAACTATTTTAATAACTACCCCAGATAGCATTTTTCTCGTTTTTATCATAATAAATATTTTATGTAGTTTTAAATGAGTTCTTTCATCATTTGGATGAATGAGGGGTAGGTGAAACAGCGATAAATCCTCTGTTAATAAGCAAAGCGAGTATAGTCTATCCATTCCCAATTGGAACGGCAATAAAAATAAGAGTACAGTCATGAACATTTCTTGCCTGTGACCCCTAGTCGTCCAGATAGTTAGTAAACATGCTATCAAATGTAGTTGAGGAATAAAGGCTCGGCTAGCTGGACTGGCTGAATACTAAGTTTTTGTCCGTTTCACAATATTTCTTTATCAGTGGCGTGTGTTCATGAGATTAGGTGAGGTAGTTAGTGGTTTTGCAAAGCGATTTTTGAAAACTTCTTCTAGAGATCGATTACCCTAACACCAAACTGATATTTTTGCACTCGACGCGCGTTTCGCTAACAAGGTTAGCATCTTTAGGAGAAGCAAATTGATACTGAATCTAAAGACAAGGGTTAGCTGTTTATATACCTAAAGTTTTTTGGTCCGATGTGAACTTTGTTTGTTAAATGATGATTATCCTAATTGATTTTTCGGTAATTAACTAGGGACTAGGGGAACCACTACCTACAAATTAATTTGTTCGCTTTTTGATCTATTGTTATCATCGTTTAAACCGATTTTTAAGATTTTTCTCAACAGACAAGAATATTTTAAGCAAATGAAAAGCTAACGAGAATCCAGCAGATATATAATCTACCTCGACGAAACTTGGTTTGATACCCATGATGTTGTCAAATAAGGCTGGGTAGACGAAATCAAGTATTGTGCTTTGAACACACCTTCTTCAAGGGGAAAACGTGTTATAATTCAGCATGCCGGGAATGAAAGTGGTTTTGTACCTAACGCTTTTCTTCTGTCGGCCAAAAATATAAAAGATTCGTCTGCTGATCACCACGAACATATGACTGCGGCTTTATTCGAAACCTGGTTCAGTTAGCAATTTCTCCCAAATAGTCCTCCAAACTCGGTTATTGTTATGGATAACGCTTCGTATCATTCTCGGTTATTGACAACAATACCAAACAATAACACAAAAAACGCAGATATTGTTGATTTCATGCAAAATCATGACATGAAAATACCCGAAAAGATTTCAACAAAAAAGGTATTACTGGCGACCATAAAACAACGTAATTTCAAAAAAGTATATTACTAATTCGATGTGTGAAACACGTAGTCATATTCTCTTACGTTTGCTTCCATAGTATTGTGTGTCCAATCCAATTGAAATAGTTTGGGCCACAATGAAAGAAAGCTTGCGGAAATGTAACCAGTCACCGACTTTGAATACTGTAGTACTTGACAATATAAGGCGAGTGGTGAATGAAGTAGGTAATAGTGATGTGTGGAAGAACTGTGTGGCTCACGTTATAAAAGAAGAGAACAAATATTATGTGCAAAGTTCCATAAATCCGATCGTTATTCAACCCGATGATGAATCATCACCTTATCCGAATATAGCGAAGAAGAATTTTGATTTTTCTAGCAATTTTGTTGGCCTCTATTATTTTGTAAATATATGTTTGACGATAATTCGGTGTGATTAGTTGTGTTTTTTATAGTATTTCAGAGTTTTCGACTCGGAAATCAACTACCTTAAAGTTCGAAGCTTCTCATAGTTTTCCATGATGGAAAAATCCAGTTGCGATAACTTTTTCATAGGGTGATCAATTGCTATGATTGTAAGAATAAGTAACTGAAAAACTACCACTGAAAAATAATATGCCGACGCCTATGTCGAGGCGGGAATTCCTTATCTGTGCTGTTCCAATTGGTATTGGAAATACTATAGTGAGTTGCGACAATAACAAGCGCCAAACGTGATGGCGAGCGATCGCGTAGGTGCAGATTCACCCAACTAAATTCCTATTGGATTACGATGAACCCCTTGCCGGCCAGTGTCGTACCTATACTTAGTTTTAATTAGGGTAGCAAATAAAACATGACTTCCTCGTATTTTTTTTATATTTCATTTAGTATTATAGGTAGTTGTACAGTTCATTGAAATGTTATATAATGATACACTCTTGATGACTGGTTTTTTGTAAGGCGATGATAATTTTTCAGAAACAACACAAATTATTCGAACAATGCCAAATGCCAACAGCTTTGAAAGACAAGTAATGATACGCCTCTGTACAGAGCATTTTTATGTCTCACAAGAGCTGTAGTGGGGCTCCAGGGTGATGGTAGAACAGGTCTCAGCTAGAAGACAGCAAGAGCTCCACAAGAAAGAGAAGCCGCCACAACCAGTACTTGTACTTCCCTACATCAGAGGATTATCGAAAAGGATAAGAAGGATTGGGTTCAAGTACAACATCAGGACCTGCTTCAGAACTGAGAACACTATCCGTGGCAGCCTCACGAAAACCAGGCCACCAAACGCGGACTGCGATTCTGAGAATTGCATTTACTGGGTACCCTGCGAGAGCGGAGAATCATACATCGGTGAAACTAAGAGGCCATTGAAAGTTCGCATTGCCGAGCACAAGAAACACACACAGCGAGGAGAAACCAGCAAATCCGGAACAGCAGAGCATGTTTGGACTCATCAACATAACATCAAGTGGGCTCAAGCTGAAATCATCCACAAAGAGGAATACTGGTTTAGGAAAAAATTCAAAGAAGCCGTGTATATTTTGTCCAACAACGCATGTAGTCAAGCTAGCGTAGAGAGAAGTAACATATAGAAACTTCCAATCGAGCAAAAAACGACCAATTCCCGCCAAACGGTCATCTCCCGCTAAAAAGCAGTGGAGCGGAAAAAGTGAAGAGGGGATAGGTGAAAGCACTCGAATGACCTATAAATAGTCAGATCTCGGATGAATAAGTCCAGTTATCACCCGAAGACGATTGTGGATACTAACAATCGAAACGTCGTGACATAACTTGGTTTGAAACATTTTAATTTGGATTTTTAATTTTTTGTTAATAATAATTTTTAATTTTTATTTTTCAGCTTTTATTAATAATTCAATTTTTATTTGTTTGGTTGTTGCTTGTTTGTTAGTTCTTTGTAATTTCAGTTTTTTGTTTAATAAAATTGTTATTTTCGGTTAATCTTATTAATTTTTCAATTAGGGTTTTCAAATCAATTTATATTATATTAGACAATGGAAGTCCGAACTGATGAAATACACATGCCTGAAAGTCTCATCTTCCTCTTCACAAATCCTGCATTGAGGTGTGTCCACTAGCCCCATATCATGGAGGTGTTTCCTTAGTTGACAATGACCAGTTAGAAATCTTACTGTTAAGCGTAGATTTTTTCCTGGTCATCCCCAGATATTTCTTGGGCGTCAGCTTCCCAGAGTCGCCCAAGGTGATCTTGGCAAGACTGTATCCTTTGATTCCATCCCATCTCTCTAAGGATTAAGCATATGTGTGACGTTTGACTAGTTCCGCAATTGTCGAAGTAATCAGGACGTGGGTGTCACTGGGTCCTAAAATTCTTAGTTCAGCCGCTTCCTTGGATGAAGAGTCGGCAATGTGATTACCTTTACTCCTGTCGTGCCCTTTAATTCACCTCAGGATAATGTTATTATCTACCGAGGCTTTGGTTGAATCTTGATGGCACTCCAGTGTAACACGTTATCTGTTCAAGGCTAATAGTTCTGCTGTCAGTGCTGATTGTTATATTTTTGCCAGAAATTCCTTTCCTGTAATTTTTTTTGTGGCGATTGAGATACCAGCTGGTATTTTTTCCCGTTCCCCACTTAATCCTTAGGCTTAGTGATCTGGAGTACACTCCGCATCTTGAGCCTTGCTGTATCTACAAATACTTTATTGGCGTGAAGTTATCCACAGATTTCTGGCCACACATACTGACGTAGAGGAAAATGAAAATCTGTGGTTGGGATACGAAATTATTAGCACCCGTACTAATATCTGTGGCTGGAAATAACTATTCACTATAGGTTGAACGTGAAATTATTAGGACTATTTGGTGTAAAACTTTTTTATAGAATCTTGAGTAGATTGACGCGTTGATAATCGTTTTCTCATCAACAATACAAATTTAGGGAAAAATAAAATTGGAAATATTAGACTTACTTTCCAATACCCCACATAAAAATGATATCCGATGATGTGCGTCCATCAAAATCACACAACTTCCATAGTTTCTTGAGTAGATTAACTTGGTGATGACAGTTTTCTTGTCATTTAAACAGATTTCAAAAAAGAAATTGTTGAAACAATCAGAATAATTTTTTGAGATTCCTTGTATTCATGAAAATCACACAACTCCTATAGAATCTTGGGTATATCAATATAGTGAAAACCATTACCAGAAGATGTGCGTTCATGAAAATCACACAACTGTTATAGAATCTTGGGTAGATCAATATAGTGAAAACCGTTTCCTTGTCACCCATACAGATTTCGAGAGAAAAATTGTTGCAACAATCAGACTCACTTTTTAAAACACCTTGTAGAATTGGAACCATATGTTATGTGTTCATGAAAATCACACAACTCTTATAGAATCTTGAGTAGATCGATATAGTGAAAACTGTTTTCTTGTCACCCATGCAGATTTACAGACTCAAAATATGAGTCTGATGCAACAATTTATCTCTCGAAATCTGAAATCTGATCGAAATCTCGAAATCTGATCTACCCAAGATTCTATAACAGTTATGTAATTTTCATGAACGCACATCTTCTGGTTCCAATTCTACAAGGAATCTCAAAAAATGAGTCTGTTTGTTGCAACAATTTTTTTATCGAAATCTGTATGGGTGACAAGAAAACAGTTTCCACTATATCGATCTACCCAAGATTCTATATGAGTTGTGTGATTTTCATGAACGCACATCTTCTATTTCCAATTCTACAAGGTGTTTAAAAAGTGAGTCTGTTTATTGCAACAATTTTTTCTCAAAATCTGTATGGGTGACAAGAAAACGGTTTACACTGTATCGATCTACCCAAGATTCTATAACAGTTGTGTAATTTTCATGAACGCACATCTTCTGGTTCCAATTCTACAAGGTGTTTTAAAAAGTGAGTGTGATTGTTGCAATAATTTTTCTCTCGAAATCTGTATGGGTGACAAGGAAACGGTTTTCACTATATTAATTTACCCAAAATTCTATAACAGTTGTGTCATTTTCATGAACGCACATCTTCTGATTACAATTCCACAAGGTGTTTTAAAAAGTGAGTCTGATTGTTTCAACAATTTTTCTCTCGAAATCTGTATGGGTGACAAGGAAACGGTTTTCACTATATTGATCTACCCAAGATTCTATAACAGTTGTGTAATTTTCATGAACGCACATTTTCTGGTTCCAATTCTACAAGGTGTTTTAAAAAGTGAGTCTGATTATTGCAACAATTTTTTTCTCGAAATCTGTATGGGTGACAAGAAAACAGTTTTCACTTTATCGATCTACCCAAGATTCTATAAGAGTTGTGTGATTTTCATGAATACAAGGAATCTCAAAAATCAGTCTGATTGTTTCAACAATTTCTTTTTCGAAATCTGTTTAGATGACAAGAAAACTGTCATCACCAAGTTAATATTCTCAAGAAACTATAGAAGTTGTGTGATTTTGATAGACGCACATCATCTGATATCATTTCTATATGGGTTATTGGAAAGTAAGTCTAATATTCACAATTTTAGTATTCCCTAAATCTGTATTGTTGATGAGAAAACGATTATCGACGCGTCAATCTAGTCAAGATTCTATTAAAAAGTTAAACACCAAATAGTCTCAATAATTTCACGTTCAACCTATAGTGAATAGGTATCTCCAGCCACAGATATTAGTACGGGTGCTAATAATTTCGTATCCCAACCACAGATTTTTATTTTCCTCTACGTCAGCATGTGTGGCCAGAAATCTGTGGATAACTTCACGCCAATAAATACTTTTTAAATGTAATGAAGATGATGTTTCTAATATTCGGTAATTGATTCGTTTAATGTAAGCCAATAACTATAAAATCATCAAGGCCCACTTTTATTATGTTCGGCCCTTCTATTGAGTGTAACATGCAACTAAAAATTGATCGGAATTGCAAAGTGAATATTCATAGAAGTTTGTCAAATTATTGTCATTGAATTTCAAGAATTTTGCATACATTTTGTCTTTGTAAATATCTGAACGATTCTGGACGATCATTCCGAATTCGAATGGCCAAACTCGTTAGAATCTCCCGGTAATTTCATCTTTATAATTCTATAAATCTGGGTAGGTTTATACTTTAAAGGAGTGACCGAAGTACCCATCTCTGATGTAGGCGGTTCAGCTTCCATGAAATAATGTTCCCAATTAATATACTGTTATCAAATGAAAATCAGCTTTACCAATATAACGAACCGGGCACCCAGCTGTAATTACAAGCATTTACGCTTTTAATTATTCTTATCTCGTATTAATATAATAACACGGTGGTAATAAGAAAATGTTATATGTGGTGAAATATTTTGTTTATGTGGTGAAAATATTGATTAAAATTTATTTTTTTAGTAATTCTTGGGCATACGACAGCACAAAATTTCCAAATAACATTACAAGTGCACTTCACAGTATTGCCTTTTTGGGAAATGATATCATGAGAGTGTTATAATATTATATATGCACTCTCTTAGACAAAAACAAAAAGGAATGACAGTATTACGAATTTCTGACCTCAACATGAAGATAACAGCACTGGCAAATAAAAGTTAATGAATTTCGTTGTTCATCTGTTGAGAGTTACTCACCAAAGTTTCAGCCAGTTTGGCCGCGCAGTTGTTATGTAACAGTGATTTTATGAAAATGGACAAAACCGAGCGTCATTGAATATTTGAATAAATCGAAGAATGTTGTATAAGATTTGACCATGTGTGGCTTGTGGGTTTGTTGGCCAAACTTCGATGCTGTGGCTTGTCGAATCATTTTTGTGGATGGCTCTCCAGCTTCCTGAAAGAACATTCCCTGCAAGCGGTCGTCGATGGATATCTCTCGAATCCTTTTACCATCAACGCTGATGTTCTCCAGGGATCCATATTGTCTCCAGCCCTCTTTTTATTGAATATCAACGACTCATTGGACAAAAAACTAGAATCCAATATATTGTTTTGCGGAGGACAGCACACTTGTCTCATCATTCCATTTCGATTCCAAGACATCGGCCACGAATGCACATCTTCATCGGCAGCACTAGGTTGCATGTCTCCGAACCGGAAATAGTAATGTCCGGATAGAGAATTCTGCTTTCTGCTTCGAAGAGTTTTTTGGGGGTCTTGGCACATTAATGTCGCTGGAATTGCAAAGGCTGCTTCACAAAAGCTTGGAACACTGTTTCGAATCAGCCTCAGCCACTTTGATGCTTTGTAAATCTCAGATACCCGACGGACTGTGGCTGCCACTCTAACAGCTCACATAAAAAATATTCCTAAAAATGTTCAACATCTTTGAAGATCCAGTCAGTATGTATTGTAGAAGGGACATAGAAGGGTTTAACATACTTGGCTCCACTTCGATATTTATAATAGATTTTACAATCTTCCTGTCACTAATTGAAACAGTTGATATGTTAACTATTTCATCATAATGATCCAACTATTTTAATAACAGAGTATATTACAAGTACATGTTATTTTCCAACGATTTTAATTCTTTCTGGTCATGATAGGACAATTGATCAGTCACCATATAAAAACACCACAAGAAGAACCTAACATCAGTTACACCTCTCGAAGCGAAACAGTAACACGTCTTGATAATGCCATCTGAGATGATGGCGAAACGTCGACTATCGAATAGTACACAACGGATGAACACATCGCACCCATCAATAGGATCGACTTGGCTTTTTAGCGGGGTTATTCGTGATATTCTTCAGTTTACTTCGAAAGCGCGTTGAATAAACAGCTATACAACATGGAAGCGAATTGTTCGGGAATCGTGAAGCGTACGAAATTGTCACCAGAGCACTAGGTAAATCTATTTTTTATTTGGATGAACCATGGGTCAATGAGGGTCATATCGTCTCGGAGGTTTGGCAAGATCAGAACATCAAAATTGGAAGACAAGCCTTTATGGAAGGTTGGTCCACTGGTTTGAAAATTCCAGTTGGAAAAGGTCGTCGTCTTATCATCACTCACATACGCAGCTGTGAAGGATTCGTGAAAGATGGATTGATGGTGTTTGAATCGAAGAAAACTGGGGATTATCATCAAGAAATGGATGCCACAGTATTCGAAGAATGGTTCAAAAACATAGATGTAGGATCTGGATGGTCGCATAGACTCATTATCAGAAAAAAAATTTCCAGTTGTCATCAATCCTAATGAAACTGATTCATCCAGTGAAGAATCACTCAACGAATGCCTGTAGACTTTTTTCAGATTAAAATTATCGCAACGTCTTATTCGAAGTAAGTATTCCCATTAAATCTATTAAATTGTTTCTTAATCAACTATAAAATTCAATAAGAAATATGAAACTTCATTTCCAAACTAACAAGAATATATAAAGTGTATCTCTCAGTGCAGCCACACTTTTCTACTTCCTGAAAATGTCAAAGTCGAAGCCGAAACGTTGAACAATGCAAAATTTTGAACGCGGTTCAACTCGAAATCAAATGTTCAAATTTCTAACCGCGGAAATCTATTCTATTTGTATACTTATCTGGTGATGTTTCGAATAATTTATCCATCTTCGTTATCATACCGACGATCAATTTGATATTATCAGTGTCAATGATAATGATACTATCAAATTTATTCACATCAAAAGACGAATCATAACTACAAATTATAATGTTTTGATTTAAATAGGTTGGATAAAGAAAATGGAGTCTTTAAAACGTCACCAGATGATACATATTTCTTTTAATATGCAAAATTTTTTAAATTCAAGTTAATGACGAATTTGATTTTTTTCCAAGAAGCTGATTTATCAAATGCAGTAACTTTTTGCCCTTTCTACATTTGTATTTATTTGTAAATTCAATATTCTAATTATTTTATAGATCTGTAGAAGCTAACAATTCTAAATAATAAAAAACTATTTCAAATATAAATTGTCCTTCCCAAAATAAAATATGACGGAGGAGGCACCCAAAAACAGCGAGGCCACCTCCCCCTCAGCAGGGGAGCAGATGGACCTCTAAAGGTAACTTGGTATCCAACAACTGTCTCATGGGCAAGGACGTTGGAAAAAATGTAAAAATAATACAATGCAACCTCCAACACAAAAAGGCGGCAGCGGCAACACTATGTCGCCACCTTGATGTATTGGAGGAGGCAATAGCTTTGATCCAGGAGCCCTGGATAATAAAGACCAAAATTACTGGTTTCAGTAGTTTAACTGGTCAAATTTTCAGCTTACCAAGCAACCAGCAACCTAGGACAGCTGTGAAGATGCGACTGTCAGGCATGTCCTGTGCGAGTGCCCGGAGTTATCGTCAATAAGAGAGTGTGTGTTCGGCGAGTCTTGGCCTACACCTGCCGATATAAAGGAGATGTCTCCCAGCGACCTGTCCACCTTCCTGGAAAGGACAGGATGGATGACGACCTAGGAGGACAACTCCTCGGGAGGATGTACAATGGGTCACATGTGCCCTAAGTGCGTGGGCTCACACTCACCTTCCCTACTCTACAGATACAGATGTTTGCATTCTTGAAATTCTTTTATTCTCAGACAATACTGAATGAACTATATATTCCGCACGTAATGGCATCAAAAGGTCTTCCAAACTATTAAAAAAATCGATGATATCTCACATAAACTTTGTTTTATTTAAATTGAAAGATAGGAAGTGCTTAATGAAATACTCCAAATTACTGATCTTCAAAACCGACAACTGCATCAGTAGAAATATAGGAATCTCTCTAGGAATGCCATCAGAACACTAAATCCACATATAGGTTTCTAGGAAAACTCACAATGAAGAGAGGTTAAGGTTGCCAAAATCAAAATGAAAAGATGAATAGATGAGCACTCCTTCCTCTACACAGCAACAGATCAGAAAGTAAAATCACTTAAAGGCTGACTTTCGACTGAAAGAGGTCAGATGTCAATCTTTCGATAGTTTTCACTGCTAAAAAGCAACTAGATGGTACCAGAGTTCAGTAGCTCCCTTGTTCATGATCAAATAGTCAACAATTTTGGGCTATGATGTCATCTTTTGATAAGTTAGTTGTGCCAATGAAAAATATTTTTGGCTTGCAAGTTTACCAAAATTAGACTTTTTTGTTCCGTTTCTCTTATTCTTTGTCCTCAAAGAAAAATAAAGCTCAATGATTATTTTCAGATATCAGTGGAGTGGAAAAATAAAAAACAACGTGTTGATAAAATAGATACTTATTTATTTACATAAAAATCAACACAACACAGTTGGACGGATTCGTTATATATTTCATATAGTGAACTGAGCATTTCAGAAGTTTCTTATTCAAATGGTAAATACTAATTTTACAACTTCAAATTGGAATCCATATTTGAATATTGTACTTATATAATATTCAGAGTATATACAAATAGTAAACGAAAATAAAACCAAATTCTCAATACTCAGTAACTAAATATATTTCTCTGAATATTTCAAATATTTCATGGCTGAATCAATTAGTTGCTCTGCCATTCAAACAAACAGCATTTTCATCTCTTGGTAGATGCAATTGGACTTATATAAAAATAATTCTTCAACCTTTGAAACAAAATACTTGAAATTTTCACAGTAACTTTATTTTCGAATAAAAATTGCAAATATGTGTATAAAGGAAATAATTAAAAATTAGAATATCTGAAGGCAGCATGTTGAGATTATTCATTCATTTTTTTTGAATAATCTGAATGTTAATAATAAAATACTTTCTATATCTCATTGTCGAAAACATAAACATAATATAGACAATATAGCTCCAACATATTACCATTTAGTCCAATATACGTAACATGAGTATGTTAAAATATTCAACGTGCGTCCGGAAATGCTCCGTTTCGGAGATGCAGGGTGTTGAAATTGATTTTTTTTGTTGATTTTTTAAAAATAACTTTTGCAAATGCACGAAATTTGGTACCCGGGTTTTTTTGACGAGGGATACCATAATTTCATATAAATTTTCGTGTAACATCTAGAGAGCGCTGCGTACGCTGTCATTATTTATTTCAAATTGCCCTAACTTTTTTGGCCTAACTTTTGGTACTTTTCATGAAAAAACCTAATTCCCACACCTCTTCCAAGTAAAAAGGGTACATTTCTTTTTTCAGATATTTACGATTTTCTATATCGATGCATATTACTTGACACCTAGGGCTGCTGAGAATATTACAAAAACTAATTATGTAGTGGAGTTCGTGAAAATTAACAAATTTTCTCATTAAAATGTTCATCGAAAAATCATTCGTTTCCGAGATACAATTAACTAACATTGCAAAAAAATTATGACAAAAACCAACATATTTTGAAGAATTTCAACAATTTGTATCTCGAAAACGAATGATTTTTCGATAAACATTTAAAAAAAAAAGTTGTTTATTTTGACGAGTTCCACCAAATACTTAGTTTTTGTGATGTTCCCAGCAACTTCGCTTAGAGCCCTAGGAGTTTAGAAATATGCAGCGATATAGAGAATTGTGAATATCCCGAAAACAATCACTTCCAGCGTTGTTTAGGAATCGTACCTTTTTCATTTGGAAAAGGTGTGGGAATTAACGAAGCATTTCCGGACACAAGTTTATGTAGACTTTTTTTCTTAAAATTGTCTCGGGAATACGTCACTTGAATATTTTAACGTACTCATGTTACACCCTGTATATAAATCCAAACCGTTCAGAAAATATTTATCAATTTCGACGCCTTAGAAAACGGAATTATAATTTTTTATTTTGATTCAACAGGAAGAACCCAGAAAACAAATATGTTTGCGGTTCTGGGTTCTGGTAGAAATCAGGTAGCCGAACAGAGATGTGAATCAGGCCCATTTTTTTAATTTCTGGTGTTACAAGTACAAAGAATGAACAATAACAAGTCGTAAGTTCCGTCCTCCAAATGCGCACAAAATTCGTACCATTCAGAACCTTTCTATATTTTACCTGTACTCAAGATATAATTATAACAGAATAATGTGGTATTAAGGTAGTATTATCTGGTGAGTTTAGACATCTGAGGGTACAAAAATTCGTACCAAGGTCAAAGTTGGTAGGATTTTTCAAAACACTATCATAAATCAAATCTAAAAAATCCTCATCGATCCGATACCTGGAAAAAATTTACTTGGAGTTCAAAGCTCATAAAAACGGGTTTTTCACGATCTTCAGCAAAACGGTCAGTTTTATCATGAAATTAGTTGAGACAAAAATTGAAGATCAAATAATTATTTATAAGTTTGATCGTCCTCTTGAAGATGATTGCTTGGTGATCCAAACACGTGTCGAGGTAATAAAATAACGGTTTGGTGTTGGGAAAAAACTCCAGTAATATTCATTTATAAAAAATGCCTAAATAATTTTTTCCAACCCTACGTGGTTTTTACCAGTCTTGCATATCCTCACAACAAACCTGG
Source organism: Leptinotarsa decemlineata (assembly GCF_000500325.1). Lineage (NCBI taxonomy): Eukaryota > Metazoa > Arthropoda > Insecta > Coleoptera > Chrysomelidae > Leptinotarsa > Leptinotarsa decemlineata. The sequence goes on along the minus strand of NW_019289957.1, from coordinate 144,976 downwards.
GTTCATTAAAATGACGAAAGAAAAGGGTAAGTCATTCAAAGTGCCTATTGGTGTTATTTATGGTTATGTCTGGTGTATGGTATATGCCCAATTTGGATCGGTATCTTCTGTGAAAAAAGCGTCTTTGATGTGCTAAGAGACTCGACACTCAAAAGGTAAGCATTTTTCATAACCGTGTTACCGTAACAATTCAATTCATTTTCGATCACTGCTTAATCTTTCATATCATTGCTTTTTAGACGTTTTTTTGTGTGCTATGTCGCTGTTTGTTGTCAAGCAGGAAAGGTGGAAAATTTTCTCTGGACCTTCATATGTGATACAATGTGGCTTATTCAAGGGAATGTCGAACTGAGCGGTTAGTTGAAAGGAAGAGTTCATCCATTGAATGCATCAAGAACAAGGATCAGGGATGAGTACCTCGTAGAGCAAAATTCTTTCTCTCAATCTTTGATTATTTTACTTATTTTTATTACGAAAGCAATAATAATAACTATAATAGTCATAATTAATAATGATAGTGATAATAGTGATAGTTATGATACTGTTGTTGAGATGTCAACAAAAGACCAATATCTCTTTTCTAGTGAAGTAATAGGTATATTCTCTATAGTTTTTTTGCACTCTTGCAAGAGCCTTCAACTATACAGCGTGACACACATTTCCTTACCTGTTCTATCGATCTAAAATATTTTCAGCATTACGGCGTTGCCACTTCCATCAAAAAGTCCTAGCAATTTTATTTTTTTTAATGGAACACCCCGTATATTATTACATTTTTGGAATCGCTCTGGTATTTTAATACTTTTTTGTTGATAATATCCTATAACTATCTCTATCTGTTTTCGAGATAAAAAATAAATTGTGCTAAATATGGTCCAAAACATAGCCTTAATTGAAATTAAGTACATCAGTACTCTCAATTCATGAAAAGTTGATATTTTGATGATAGTTTGGA
>NW_019289957.1:97903-143415 GCF_000500325.1 Leptinotarsa decemlineata | reverse complement strand
CTGAAAATATTTTAGATCGATAGAACAGGTAAGGAAATGTGAGAGGTGAAATTTTCAGAAAAATCATGCTTTGCGTTTTCCAGAAACGTCTAACCTACCATCGACCGTGAGTCACGCTGTATAAGGTAAGAACCAGTATCAGTGTAGTAAGTTGTCTATATTGTTTTCATATAGTAGTAATATATATTCAATAACTCTTAACAATTCATTTTTGTTGGGCAGGGAACTGCTAAGTAGTTAACTTAGTGTTTTCTTAAACAGCAAGTGCTTCAAAAACCCCTTGGCGCCCAAATTATTTGATCAACATTGTTGTAATTAGTGTGTTGAAATCTTTAGTAAGCCACGGCCCTACCAGAGCAGACACATTACTTGCCATACCTAATCCCCCTTCAAATACGTTCCAAAACCTGGAAACTAAGATACATACATACAGGTTGGACGTGATAAAGCCAATTTTGAACAAGGCTCTAAGGTTTTCTAAGGCTCTGGACTTTCCAGCCCATGCAATATTTTGAATTTTTTCTGATTAATAGGTCCCTCTCAACATGCCACCTCAAATTGTAAAAACACTCCATAAACTGGCACCCAACAATCATCCTGTTCAGCTTATCATATCGCCGTTTTGCCTGAGCATTTCCAATCGCAGCTCGTGCTCCCTCGCCTTCAGCCTCAAAGAAGCGATACTGGAACTTCTCCTGTCAACATCTGGAGGAGTAATCCCCGAGGAGGATGACCCGGGAGATAGTGGCGGTGACGCAGAATATTCCTGCTTCGGCCTTTGAGCGGCGGATATATTAGCCAGAAGTGTCTGGAAGGAACTAGCTGAGGGATACAAACCGACGGATGGCGGTAAAAGTGGCGGTCCTCCTCTATGGTAACCTGGAGGAGAGGGAAGATAACCAGGAAGAACGTGGGGAGGATACCGGAATGTGAGCGAGTCGAAGGGCTTTCTAAGACCGAATGGTAAGTTGAAAGGATTCGGCAATGTTGGGGGGACAACTGAAGTTGCTGGACCGCTGGCAGTTGGATTCAAGTAAGGGTTATACGGATGACCTGAGGGGCCTACTTTTTCTTGTTTTCTCCATTTAGCTCTTCGGTTTTGAAACCACACCTGTAACAAAACATTTATTTGAGTCCAGTTGCAGAATAGTGCTGAATTGTAATTCAATGAAAAAATATTAATAATAATAATAATATAATAATAATTAGGTTTATTCACAGTAAGCAACATATAAATACATACAAAAATTCATTTGAAAATACAGTAACTCCATAAATTAAGATAAGTGGTGAATAAACACGGAAAAAACACAGAAGTAGCTGCAAAAGCTACTTGTATATGTGTATATGAAAGCAGTAGGTAACAAAATGAATTTAATATAAGAGTACAATTGACATAATCGATAAAGAAATGTAATATCTAACATCTAAGTATCTTTGTATCAAAACAACTACGATACTATTAATCACATTCTAATTCCAAAGTTTTTTCCCAAATCAGTTATATTTAAGTCACAATCCGGTTAATTTTACATTTTCGGGGTATAATCCAGTCATTTAAGCTTAAATTAGGTAAGAATCTCGGAATTCGAGATACCCAGCTGTAAGTCTGTAAATACTTCTATATTAACACCCTTAAAGTTGCCTCAAAACCTACATATGGTAGGGTGTAAGCAACTATTAAATTTCAAGGTCAAAGGTCACAAAAATCATTTTTTTGCGTTTTTTTTTGGAAATATCTCATTTCCTATGGGTTTTTTGCTATTTGTATTTATCAATGTAGTAGAATACAAAATTCTCTACAAATTTTGTCCAAAAAAATTTTTTATACGGTGAACNTTGTATTCTACAATATTGATAATAAATACAAATAGCAAAAAACCCATAGGAAATGAGATATTTCCAAAAAAAGCGCAAAAAACCGATTTTTGTGACCTTTGACCTTGAAATTTAATAGTTGCTTACACCCTACCATATGTAGGTTTTGAGACAACTTTTAGGGTGTCAATATACAAGTATTTACAGACTTACAGCTGGGTATCTCGAATTCCGAGGTGAACTTACTATAATGACTGGACTAGTAACGTCGTTCAATACTGGATAATACGACATATAGACACAGACACTTGTAATTAGTTGTAATAGGTGTAATTAATTTTTTTTCTCTCTATAGTCTTTGCTAGAAAATTGTATTGATTATTGGTCTATTACTGACAATCCACTTTTTTATTTTCTTTTTAAATAACTTATCAAGAGATATATTTAGCTCATTTGGTAACAAACTATATATTCTTATGGGAGAGAAAATTGCATCAGCTCTTCTGGTATTGTAAGAATGTTCATGAGGGGTGAGTTGAATTTTATTAGCTTTGACATAAAGTAAAATTTTGTTACCAAATATTTGTCTCAAATCTCTACATTGAGATTCATTACAGAGTGCGTCAGAATGTCAGCTTTTTGCCATAAATAATTTTCAGAACCCATCTCTGCAAAACCTGTACTTGGTTCAAGAAGCAATCATTGACCCCGCCCCAGCCCAAAATCCCATAAGATAGTAGGGACTCTATCAAGAAAGAATAAACAGTTTTCAACTGGGTAATGTTCAAGAAATCCTTCCAATATTTGAATTTAGATGGACCTGTACGTTAAGGAGGTTGCGTTAATGACCATGTTACTATTGCGCATGGCTGGTGTAAACCTCAAAGTAGGAATGGGTCAATTGAGGCTAAGCCTAGCGCTTACTGCGCTACCTCTGCTGCAGGCAACCAGTGATGCAACTGAACTCAGATTTGTGTTTAATAAACCCTACAAAATGCATATGAAACAGAATACAGAGTCAATGCTACAAATACAATACGCAGATATACAGACGGCTCAAAAACCAAATAAGGCTCAGGATATGGAGTTTACTTCAGATCACTGAGCCTAAGAATTAAGTGGGACATGGGAAAAAATACCAGCGTGGTTCAAATAGAACTGCCTGGTAACTCATTCGCTACAAAAGAAATAACCAGGAAAGGTATTCCTGACAAAAACATAACAATTTGCACTGATAGTAAACAAGCTCTATAAGCCTTGAACAGACAACGTGTTACCTCAGGGCTAGTACTAGAGTGCCACCAAGATTTAGCCAAAGCCTCGGTAGATGATAACATTATCCTGATGTGGGTTGAAGGGCACGACAAAAGTGAAAGTAATCGCATTGCCGACTCTTTAGCGCCTGAACTAAGAATTTTAGGACCCAGTGGCACCCACGGCCTGATGACTTCGACAATTGCGGAACTAGCCAACTAGCCATGCTTAATCCCTAAAGATATGGTATGCAGTCTTGTCAGGATCACCCTGGGTGACCCTGGGAAGCTGTTGTGCTCTACAGATACAGTAGAAAAATAACCAGCTCATTTAGATTCCAAGACTATGCACTTTTCACTTTCACCAGAACTGCAATACTCTGACGTGCGTTTCACCAACTAAGTTACCGTCTTCAGCTGATGCAGTTTTCATCATCTCTTGAAGATTATATCAAGACGACTATATTATGTCATCAACACGTCATCATTGTTGGATGAATATTTCAATAAGTAGAGAAAAGAGTTGATAAAATACAACTGCAGCGAGAGAGATAGAACATTTTGTTGAATTCATTATATTTACCAAACATGATCCCTTGTACATATTCCCCCAAACTGGTTTCATATTTTTGAAATATATAATGTGAATTGTTGAAAATATCAATCACATTTAGTGATATTTTCAACTGCACAATATTGTATATGAAAGAGGAACATGATACACTGCCATCCTCTATACAAGGGTGGTCCACTTATCATGGAGATACATGTTTGCATCATAATAATGCGCCTTTGAAAGATGAAAAAGATGAAAACAGGAAGTGATGGAGTTTATACATGATACAGTATTCACATAAAAAAATGGATGTTTGTTGGTTGGTTGGTTGGTTGGTAAGTGATAAACTACTACATCGCTCAACCGATCGTGATGAAACTTGAAATGTATGAGTAATTTTTCATAGAGAAGGTTTTCAGGCCATCAATTTTTCTGTAACTCGCCACTAGATGGCGCTGCAGTACAATTTTTGAAAGCACTGTTCTATAACGCTGCGCACGCCTAAGTTCGTTGATTCTGAGCTTGTCAAAATATTGGAACAGAAGCGATACAGCAACATAGTACTAGTATTATATAAAATGATTTGAAATCCCTGAAAGAACTGATAAAAAAAGAAGAATGAAAAGTGAATAGCTAAAAATACACACATCGGAAAAGTCTAGGGATATTTTTAAAAGTGGCAATAATTTTTTTTAGATCGCTTTAGGGAAAAAAAGTTGACGGGTGATTATTAAACGAATGTAACTTACAACAAAATTTATTAAATTTTTGCAGGCTTTGTTCAACCCATAGAAATCTACAGGGTGGTCGAGTGTACCAATTTAATCGAAATTAAACGACTTCATGCATTTATTTTTATGATATTTAGTATGTTATAAAAATATCCCCAGACTTTTCCGATGTGTGTAATAATTATATTAAGAAAAAAAGTGCGGAGTGTGAGTACGGAAAATCCTATATCGATGAAACTAAGAGGCCATAGAAAGTTCGCAATGTCGAGCACAAGAAACACACACAGCGAGGGGAAACCAGCAAATCAGGAATAGCAGAGCATGTTTGGACCCATCAACATAACATCGAGTGGTCCCAAGCGGAGTTCATACACAGGGAGGGGCATTGGTTTAGGAGGAAATTCAAAGAAGCCGCATACATGTTATCCAACAATGTATTCAGACAAGCTAACATAGAGATACGTAACATATGGAAAACCCTTATCAAGAGAAAAATGACCAATTCCCGCCAAGCAGTCATCTCCCGCTAAACTAATTAAATTCATATAATGTTAAAATCGAAATATATCGTGTGGTTCATCAAGTGTGCAACAAATTGGATTGCAAAATGATGGATGCAATCAGCAGAAAGTCAAAAAATAATGTTTCATTCAATGACAAAAATTATTATTATAATATATCTCCAAAATATTAGCTGGTTTAGCAGATCTCGAAATAGTTCACATTAAAACCATGATATTTTTCAACTGTCAAATAAATACAATTTGAGTCTTTTCTTAGAGTTTTTCATTGTGTAGGACCTGAATTTACTGGACAGGAGATTATAGAATTCAGCTATACTCGTGTGAAAAACTGCCTGTAAAAACAGTGGATCTGTGTTCAGGAATGACCAGCAACGACCTGTTTCTAGTGGAAAAGCTATTAATATTCAAGAAAGACTTCAATTTGTTTATTAAATAATATGGCATTCCGCTGTACAAGACTTTGTGGGTGTATATGAGTAGGTGCAGTATTCTGAGTTTCTCTAGTTGCAGCCAACCTCTTCTCCATGACCGCTGATTTGTAGTTGTATTTTCGAAAGAAAAAAGAAAAACGGAGGCAACTGTTTTGGATTCGTTGAAGATGGAGGGAATCGGATTGAAGTAAGGCAGGACATAAATGCTGTCGCAGTATGGCACTATGAAAATAATTAGCGCCTCGTATAGTTTTAGTTACCTTGAGATATCGAAGGGCGTTTGAGTTAAGAGTTCAACTTAAATTTAAGAGCTGATGAAACATTAAAGATGGTCTATAGAACAGGATTGATGAGATTTTGAGCAATGTCAGGAATGATCTGAATTTTTTCAAAAGTTTGGTAATCGACATAGCTCTATTCCAAAAAAACCTTTGCCTACTATCGTACTGTTGTTGAAATTCAACAACAGTCGAGAGACAGTTATTTTCCAATAGACAGAACATTGCCTAAACTATTCAGCATGTACTTATTCCCTGATATTTACATTCGAAGGAATAAGTTTTTTTCAGAAAATTTTCTGCCTTTCAAGGGCCTATCTTCAAATTTTGAATATCTAAATAGTTATTAAGATTTTCGCTTACCAAGCTTACGGAAGCTTGTATAATTTTCGAACCATTTGTTTATGGAACTTAGCCGAAATCATAAACTAATCTTAGGTGAAATCACGAATCTAATAACACACAATCATAATTTTTGATTAAAGCAACTCAAAAGTTGTGAGATAGCATCTGTGAACTAAAATTATGATCATTATTATGAGGAATTTTGCAGGCTCAGAAGAAATACCAAACAAACTTTGTGATGCATACTCTGTATATTTGCAAAATATTGAACATAAATTGATAGATTACCCCCAAAAGTTCTGGGTATTTGTTCGTAACAGAAAAAACACTACGAGAATTCCAGGTAGGATGGTGGATCATGTAATAGTCCACGAACAATTGTTAATGTTTTTGCTAGTTTAATTTTTAATGATATTCAGTGTCATCCCCAAAGTATGCACCATATGGAAACTTATTTATTAAGGGTTTTTCGACAAATAGTTATTCTTGATAAAAGTTTGTGCATCCCCTAAAATTGAACATGCTCCAACAAAATACAGTAAAACACACGTGATATACGAGGAGCCTTCAAATAATTGATTTTGAGACAGTAGTAAAGTACTCTTATTTTGAAAAATCTCGGAAAATGTTATTCAAAAAAGTTGTTCAGCATTGAAAAATACATCTAGATTCGAAGTCATGACCATCTAAGTGAAGTTTTATTTTTTTACTCATTTTTTTTTAATATCTGATTGAAATAGTGTCACAATTTGTATATTTGAATCAATAATTTTTGCCCTACAAATCGTAAACTGTTGGGCAATAAACGCTATTATCATTATTGTTTTTAGCGACATTACTTTCCAGTTCATAAACAACTCAAGCGGATATTTAAGGCGATTGAATATCTATGATATGGAGTAAATTTCATTGAAAAGAAATCACAGTTTCTCTTCAAAATAAGTTGATTCCAAACTTGGCCGTAAACCTACCTAAAAGAAACCACTTTCAATAGACATTATTCAAATCGTGGTACATAATTAAATTAAAAAATCTCAACAGGGCCTTGATTATTTGAGTAACAAAGAGTACCGCGTAAATCTGAAACAATATGTTACTTTGTGGTAATAGGCACGGTGGGGAACGTAACAGCAGGCCAGCATTCAACTAATTTCGGTCGCAGCAGGTGACTTTTTGTTTGGCCCGCCTCTGTTGTTATAATGTGAGGTCGAACTAGTCACACATTCGTCATGTTTACACTGAAGGAAAGGATTTCAGAGTGAACAAACCTTCAAAAAGGCCTAATTAAGTCTGTCTGGGAGATCATTACTCTTCTTCTGTGATAGATTGAAATTTTTAATTATTTCACTGGCTCTAAGTGGCCATTAAATGAAAGAAACGTGAAAACAATTCTTGAAATTTGATCGATTGATCGAGTGGACGTATTACTCAGTTTAATTTTTTATTATTGTTGTCCAAAATCGTGTCAGTATTGAGTCATCAAGGAGAAAAGTAAAAAGTTTCAGTCATCAAAATAAGTATCAAATTTCAAAATCATTACATTTTAGTGAACTGAAAATAGAGATGTGATGGAATTATTGATTTCAAAATAAATTTCCTGAAATATTTTAATTCTGAGCGTGTCACAAATTTGTTTTATTTTTGTTTCAATTGAAATCAATGTAATGGTCAACTTCAATGTAACTAAATAATAAATAAACGGTCTGCATACACAAGAAAAAACAATCATTGCAACTCTCTTTGTGCATTTACTACGAGATCGTTCAAGTTCAATAGTACAGAGTGGGCCAAACTGGACACTTTAAAAAAACTCCTGTTTTCAAACTAGATAGATAAGAACTGATGGATGTGTCTGACTATCAAATATTATAACAAACTCAATGGTAAAAACCGCATATCGATATCTATTATCGTTTCTGAGTTACGGTATATTTTTTCAAATGAGATGTCAATAGTTATTGATAGAGAACTATTTTTAATGCGACACACTGTATATTCCTGTATATTTCAATAGAGCTTAAAATTACCCTCACAAAAATGTTTTGCTACAGTCATAATGGAATCGACACGCATTGTTCAACTCCGACAAGAATATTTGAGGCGAATGAAAAGCTACCGAGAATCCAACAGACATATAATCTACCTCGACGAAACTTGGTTTGACACCCATGATATTGCCAAATATGGCTGGGTAGACGAAACCAAGTATTGTGCTTTGAACACACCTTCTTCAAAGGGAAAACTTATTATAATTTCGCATGCCGGGAATGAAAGCGGTTTCGTATCTAACGCTTTGCTTCTGTCGGCCAAAAATATAAAAGATTCGTCTGCTGATTACCACGAAGATATGACTGCGGCTTTATTCGAAACTTGGTTCAGTGAGCAGCTTCTCCCAAATATTTCTCCAAACTCGGTTATTGTTACGGATAACGCTTCATATCATTTTTGGTTATTGACTACAATACCAAACAAAAAAAGCAGATATTGTTGATTTCATGCGAAATCATGACATGGACATACCCGAAAAGATTCCAACGAAAGAGGTATTACTGACGACCATAAAACAACGTAATTTAAAAAAATGGTATATTATTGATTCGATGTGTGAAACACGTGGTCATATTCTCTTACGTTTGCCTCCATAATATTGTGTGTTCAATCCAATTGAAATGGTTTGGACCACAATCAAAGAAAGCTTGCGAAAATGTAATCAGTCACCGACTTTGAATGCTGTAGTGCTTGACAATATAAGGCGAGTGGTGAATGAAGTAGGTAATAGTGATGTGTGGAAGAACTGTGTGGCCCACGTTATAAAAGAAGAGAACAAATATTATGTGCAAAGTTACATAAATCCGATCGTTATTCAACTCGATGATGATTCCACCTCATCCGAATATAGGGAAGAAGAATTTTGATTTATCTAGCAATTTTGTTGGCCTCTATTATTTTGTAAATATATGTTTGACGAGAATTCGGTGTGATTATTTGTATTTTCATTGTATTTTAGAGTTTTCGACTCGGAAATCAACTACCTTAAATTTCGAAGTTTTTCATAATTACCCATCGTGGAAAAATTCAGTTGAGATAACTTTTTCATGGGATGATCAATTGCTATGATTGTAAGAATAAATAACTGAAAAACTACCGCTGAAAAATAATATGCCTACGCCTATGTCCAGGCGGGAATTCCTTCTTTATGCTGTTCCATTTGGTATTGGAAATACAATAGAAGAAACTACAGCTACGGCTCGACAAAAAAGTAACATGCAAATTCAAACGATTGACTCATGTCTCTGAAATAACTATATTTTTAAGCATTATAAATTTTGATTCATAGACATCGTACAATTATTGATTTTTTTATTAATCTCCATTTATAGTGTGAACCTGAACTCTGGCGAGGTAATTTTGGTATAATTCCTAATTATTATTTTTTTCATTGACATGAATCTTATAAATAATATTTTTCTTGATATTTTCCCTTAGATAAGTAAAAGCATACTTCTATCTATAATCACTATTCACACAGGATTATATGACAAATTTGGAGAATATTCAGATTTTGATTTCTACACTTGTTCAATTTCCCAGCCAGTATTTTGTGAATACATATCAAGTATTCTCAGAATTTCAGATTTCTATGACCAGATCACGTTACATATATTTTATTGGCAGAGTAGCGCCCAACTCAGATCTCTATAAAAAAATATATTGATTGCTGAAATTTTAGGATGCTGTAAATTTTTTTTTAACGAAACCCATAGTATATCGACGAAAGGCTGCCGTACGCATTATGGCCTATCTATTTTTTCAATAAGGCCACCGGTCAAGTGGTTGGGCACCGAAGAGCAACCCAGGCACTTCCTTCGTCGACTTCATCGAATCCCAAGCACTCAATTTTTATGTTGACGGAATTATTCGACTTGTGTTATGTTGGCTGAAGTGTACTGATTCAAAGGTTGCTTATTTTGATTGAATTGAATGAGTTTCAACTGGGATATTACAGTTCAAAGTAGACTCACAAAAATGGACAAAACTTCTGAAACAACCTTATATTTTCATACCTATAACATTTAACCTCATTTCAATCCCCACCACTCTCAAATCTACCTCTACTATTCAACAAGAAACGTTTTTATACATATCTGAATAAAAAATTTGTAAAAAACCAATCATGTCGTTGATTACTGTGAAAATAGTAATCCATCATTTGAAATGCTTCTTACCACAAAGGCCGTAAACGATTTCAAGAACAAAAGTACAATTCACATTTTCTAAGTGGTAGTGTTAATCGAATAGAGAATGGGAAGTGAGAATTTTCTTGGATGTTTTATTATATTTGTACCATGCTATTCAGACTCTAATGATTTATTTTATGGCCACTAATGACGATAATACTTTGATGAGCGGGAATCATCGCGATCAATTAGTATATACCCATTTCCTTTGTAATGCTATGAAGAGAATAAAAACGTGCAGGTTATTTGTTAATGCGACTTCTCAATTGATTGTTTTTTCATTCGAGTAATTATTCTACTACCAATGGATACACTTTTTGTTTCTCAAATGAATATATACAACAACATAGCAAAGGTTTTTGCCATAATTAGGACTTTCATGTAATTCGTTGAATAGCTGAAACATTGTGATGGGAGAAATTGTGAATCTACTACTAATAATCATAATAATAACAGCTTTATTATCATTATCAAGCCTGGTGTTTCGCCTGAAAAAGCTAGTATATGGCCCAATACTCTATTTTGTCTATTTTCATAAAAACACACATAAACTCATTCAAACGACTTCTTCATAACAACTGCGCGTCCAAAATGGCTGAAACTTTGGTGAGTATAGTATTTCCAATACCAATTGGAACAGCACAGAGAAGGAATTCCCGCCTCGACGTAGGCGTCGGCATATTATTTTTCAGTGGTAGTTTTTCAGTTACTTATTCTTACAATCATAGCAATTGATCACCCCATGAAAAAGTTATCTCAACTGAATTTTTCCACCATGGGTAATTATGAAAAACTTCGAACTTTAAGGTAGTCGATTTCCGAGTCGCTAGAAAAATCAAAATTCTTCTTCGCTATATTCGAATGAGGTGGAATTATCATAGGGTTGAATAACGATCGGATTTATGGAACTTTGCACATAATATTTGTTCTCTTCTTTTATAACGTGGACCACACAGTTCTTCCACACATCCCTATTACCTACTTCATTCACCACTCGCCTTATATTGTCAAGCACTACAGCATTCAAAGTCGGTGACTTATTACATTTCCGCAAGCTTTCTTTCATTGTGGCCCAAACCATTTCAATTGGACTGAACACAATAGTATTGAAGCAAACGTAAGAGAATATGACCTCGTGTTTCACACATCGAATCAATAATATACTCTTTTTTGAAATTACGTTGTTTTATGGTCGCCAGTAATACCTTTTTCGTTGAAATCTTTTCGGGTATTTCCATGTCATGATTTCGCATGAAATTAACAATATCTGCTTTTTTGTGTTATTGTTTGGTATTGTAGCCAAACACTGAGAATGATACGAAGTGTTATCCATAACAATAACCGAGTTTGAAGGAATATTTGGGAGAAGCTGCTAACTGAACCAGGTTTCGAATAAAGCCGCAGCCATATCTTCGTGGTAATCAGCAGACGAATTTTTTTATATTTTTGGCCGATAGAAGCAAAGCGTTAGGTACGAAACCACTTTCATTCCCGGCATGCAAAATTATAACACGTTTTCCTTTTGAAGGAGGTGTGTTCAAAGCACAATACTTACTTTCGTCTACCCAGACATATTTGACAACATCATGGGTGTCAAACCAAGTTTCGTCGAGGTAGATTATATTATGTCTTCTGGATTCTCGGTAGCTTTTCATTCGCCTCAAATATTCTTGTCGGAGTTGAACAATGCGTGTCGATTCCATTATAACCATCCTATTGTTCAATTTTTTATATTTGAAACCACAAGACAATAAGACACCTCGTAGAGTTTCTAAAGATTTGTAATTGTAATCAGGATAGTCGAGTAATTTATACCAAATCATTACCAAGGTTGGTACTTCATTTTTTTAGTATATACCATAAATTGTTCGCCGAATCACATCTTTTGTAGCACCATAAACGTTTGCGAATTTTTTATTCCTTTGTTTTCATTTCATTGCATGGTCAATGACATCCCCTATTTTAATGACTCGAAGAACTGTCGAACGAGATAGTTTTGTTAACTCGCATATTCTATTCACAATAGCATTCTGTGAAGTGTGACAGTTTTCCTTCTTCAAGCATTCATGAATATTTAAAATTAATCGCTGAACTTGAACATGTAAGTCCTTATTTTCAAATTCCGGATCTCTGTCGATTGACACAGATTCCTCACACATAATGTTATTATTTGTTTAAAAAGGTCTCAAGAAAGCCATATTAATGAAAGTACCCAAAAACAAAAAGATTTTTACAAAAATCGGTTCAAACGACGAGATTGGAACCATTGGTGTGAAAGTTGAAAACTTTTTCTAGAGATCAATTACCCTAACACCAAACTGATATTTTTGCACTCGACGCGCGTTTCGCTAACAAGGTTATCATCTTCAGGAGAAGCAAATTGATACTTAATCTAAAGACAAGGGTTAGCTGTTTATATACCTAAAGTTTTTTGGTCCGACGTGGACTTTATTTGTTAAATGATGATTATCCTAATTGATTTTTCGGGCAGTGATTATGAACACCCCTCGCAGTGCTCTTATTTTTATTGCCGTTCCAATTGGGAATGGATAGACTATAACTGTCAACAGATGAACAACGAAATTCAGTAGCTTCTATTTTACTGCTATCTTTATGTTGAGGTCAGAAACTTTTCAGATCACCCTCGTATGCCTTGCACTGTATACACATATTTACCATCATCCTACCTTTTTGCAATATTTCGGATTATCCTACCACCATTGAAAACAACTCAACAGTTCTTGTGAAATGGAGGTATATAATTTAGTTAATTAAGCTTAATGGCATAAGTCCGTGACTATACTACACTCAGTGTCCAAAAAAATTCTACCTAAAATGAGTCTCTTCCTTTGCGCTGTGTCATTTTCATCATACAACAGGTGTGTGAATGGTTATTATTTTTTATCCTCTTCCAACTTTACTCCCTCCATCTCTCTTCAGGGATCTGAGCCTAGATGTAGAAACATACATAAAACTAAACTAAAGTATAGTTATCACTGGAAATTACGAACACCCGCATATTCATTAGCCACATCTCTGTTCGCGTTTTATATTGAAAGAGACGTCAGAAAAAGACAGAGTCTTCGTGTCGGGACCTACGCAGGTAATGACTCGTAATTGGAGGAGAAACAAAAAATAAATGGATATCAATTACGTGGTTATTTAGGTACGCAATTGTGTTCCTTTATAATTTGTTTATGATACAAATTACGAACCTAATTCGGTATTATACCTAATAGATCTCACAGGATTGAAATTAACTGAAATGGTTTTGTAATTTTCTGAAAATTAATTTTTATACCGTGTTTCGTGACATGTATACGACAGGATTATAATAAGAACGATTTTTATTACGCTGAATTCCGTCAGAATTAATCAACACCCAACGACATGCTACGATCATTAGTTATTGAAAGGGAATATGATAATATTTATTATTTATGAAATGCAAACCTCAGAAATTGAACAAACTGTGATTCTGGAGATAGATTTTGGTGGTATACGTTTCTACTTTACAGATACTCCAGTTACTTGAAGTCAAATTGAGGTACATTTCTATTATGTGTGCACTATCTGAATTATTTGAACAGATAATTTAGGCTGTATCAACCTATTGAGAATATCATACTCTTCATACTCTTCACCAATGTTTTGTAGCTGGTAAGTACAGGGTCTTTCTGGAGAGAGAGAGAGGCTAGATGGACTGCAAACAAACTTGTGCACATTGCCAATTGCACACATCAATTTAATGCAGAGTGCAACAAACTGTTGGTTGACATTGGAAGTCACAGCATTCTGGAAATTACCTCTGCCTTTATGCCTCCAACTGTCAACAACGAACTTATAAAGTACTGTTCCGAGTAGTGAGGACTAGGTCCTCCGGGACAAGGACATATCAGGAGCAGATAGTTGTTGGTTCACAGATGGATCAAAAACAACTTCCGGTTCTGGTGCAGGTGTTTTCAGTCGCAGACCCAGGACAGAGATATCTACCAGCCTAGGAACTAATGAGAATGTATTTCAAGAGGAAATTGCCAAAAACGACTCTCCTTTATAGGTAGACTAAACAGATGGTATTTGGTCTGGATTCCTGGCCATACTGGTCTGGAAAGTAATGAGGCTGCTGATTCCCTTGCAAAAGGAGGCTTTGCCTCGCTTAAGGCTTTGCCAAGCAAACATTGAACACCTGGATGGCAAGAAGATTTATGGACTTCTGGCAGAATCTTCCAGGATTGACTCAGTCCAAGGCGTTTATTCACCCTTTATTCACCTTGATACAAACAGTTGTTGGTCTACAGTAGGAATGAACTACGATGTCTAACAGGCCTTCTTACAGGTCACTGTCATTTGAACAATCATTTGCAGAGACTCGGACAGTCGGAAGACAGTGTGTCGCCTCTGTTTGGAAAATGATGAAACTGCAGAGCATATACTTTGTGCCTGCCCCGCTGGGGGCCAAATCAGGTTCTTTGAGTTCGGCAGATCCGTACCCTCACCATCTGACCTGATAGACCACTCACCATACAAACTAATAGGCTTCGTCAAGAAGCTGGGTTTATTTAGTCGAATCTGAAAAGGTGTGAGCCACAATAAACCTTTGTGGGTTGCGGTGAAGGGTCAAATAGACCCACTCACTTTAGACCTAACCTAAGTACAGGGTTTTTCTTCAAGCGCTTTCTATCTATAAATTTAAATAAAAAAAAGTGTGTGTGAGACATTATTCGAAATTGTTTATTCGCTTTCCTGCCCACTCTCACAGACAGCGGCGATGTTTTCGGCAGATCGTGCGTTTCGTCGACGTACGGGTGTTGGTCGATCGTTCACTGAATCTGTGGACTCAGATTTATCCACCATATTGCGAATAATCTTCTCGGTAGGACGATTATGGTGACCGTGATTCAGCAAAACTGGCTGAATAAATGACAACTAATTTGACATTAATATCATTAACATTGTCAAAGTTTGGAAGTTCCTGTTGAAAGTCCCAGTTATTATTTGATTTCTTTTTACTGATATTGGATGAAATGGAATGAAAGTCATTATTGGATGTAATGTTGACCTACTTTCAAAAGGCATTTAATGAACTGGGACGTATTTGGGTCGGTAGATAATTTTCTTGAAATATATAAAATACATTGAAAAGCAAGTCCTTTCATTTTAGGGAGGGGAAATCTACCTATGACGCAAACAGGTCTCAACTGTAGACATATACAATGCATTAGAAAAGGTATTCCATCAGTAGCAGTATTCATAGATCTCACGAAGGCTTTCGATACCGTTGACCATTCCATTCTTCTACGAAAACTTGAGGACAGGTATAAGAGGTCCATCATATGAATTATTAAAGAATTACCCAGGCCTGCGAAAAAAACTTTTTGTCAGCTGCATGAGATATTTTTACTGAATTATATCTTTTGAAGTGCGCTGATTTCAAAAGTGATGGCCATTTTTTTCTATCACATAAGGATTTTTTGCAAATTCAAACACAAAAAATTGGTTAAAACACTCCTTTATTCAAAATGTTCAAACAATAAATATTTTTTTAAAGCAAACGAAACATTATTTTGATACATATACTTATACATGTTCTTTATGAAACCTCTTCTTCTTTTCCTTGATACTTTGACGAGTCCTTTTCCGATTTCCATCTTCAGTTTCTCGCTTAAGCAGCCAACAGTAGTCAGCAAGCATAGGGACATTCCATCGCCCGTGGTACCTTCTCTCAATATCACGGACATCCTGGTGAAATCGCTCCCCCTGCTCTTCACTGTAAGCTCCCAGGTTTTCAGGAAAATTGTCTATGTGAGAGTGTAAAAAATGGACCTTGAAGCTCATCTTGCAGCCTTGAGCTTCATATGCTGCTAGCATCCGTTGCACAATGGTTTTATAGTTAGGATCCTTAGTATTTCCCAAAAACTTTCGTACTACGTTCTTGAACGATACCCAAGCTTCTTTTTCCTTCTCATTCATAGTTTCCACAAATGAAGGGTCCGTTAAAAGTTTTCTTATGTCGGGGCCGGTGAAAACTCCCTCTTTCAACTTTGCTTCTGATAGCTTCGGGAATTGAGTACATAAATATTTGAAACAGTCTCCATCCTTTTGCAGCGATTTTACAAATTGTTTCATCAACCCCAATTTGATATGGAGAGGGGGCAACAAAACCTTTTCTGGTGGTACCAAGGTAGTGTTTATAACATTTTTCACTCCAGGTTTTAAAGTTTCTCGGGATGGCCAATCACTTTTTTTCCAGTGCTGTTCTCTGGCTCTGCTATCCCACAAGCATAAGAAGCGCATGTATATTTGAATCCCTTTACGTCAACTGAGCATAAGTAGCAGTCGGTGGTGTGATTTTTCTGCTTATGCCATATCATAGGTTTTCCAATAAACCACAAACGAAGATCTTTTTCGCATCTTCTACACACCTTATGCGGAGCCCATAGTTTATCTTTATCACCAATTTTTAATTTAAAAAAATCACTTATATTTCTCTGTTGACTTTTAATAGCGAATTCACCACAGATATAACAAAAACTGTTTGGAGAAATAACACAACCCCTTGTAGCCATGATTAACAGACAACAGCACTGTTCACTTGAATATCAGTATGTCTACTGAGAGCTTTTCTTTGTTTCAAGCGATATACACTAGGCGTCAATTGAAGGTATAAATGCAACTTAATATGCTAGAACTTATTTTGCGCCAAAATAACGGCAAAAGATTGTAGCAGAGAATAAAAAATGAGAAATCAAATCAAAGAAGAAATAATTATCGCTATTTTTCTTTAAAAATGATGTGCTTAAATTGTAGTTTGCATATAATTGTTTAAAAATGTACGTCATTTGACTTGTCTCAACATGTTAAAACATTCCCTGTCTCACCAACAGCTCAGGTTGTTTTTCTCCATTTTCAAATAAAAATCATATAGGTTTATTACCAATGAACATAGATACTGCAATATACATAAAAACTTATGTGATATAATAATTTGAATATTTTTTCTGTTTTTGGGAGGTCAAAATCTGTAAGAAAATGTAAAAAAATCCTATGCAGTTTTTTGGTCGCACACCTGTGTTATCCAACAGACCATGGGCAAATATTATAATTCAAAGGAAAATCAAGACGGAAAAAATCAATTACATGTGGAGTACCCTAAGGAACGGTACTGGAACCAATATTATACCTCAATGACCTACTGTATGTGCAAAACAGTGGGAAAATCACAAGCTTTGCTGATGATACTGTAATAACTGCCATTGCGATTGTTACCGTAATAGTTATTTATGTATCAAGAGAATTAGGAGTGCCTTAATTACCGATGGCAAAGTTTGCGTCCCGAGGGCCTCTGGCCAGAGGGACAGCAATTGCCTGAGGTTATTAAGGCTCATTAATTCCCGTGGTACATAGATAATTTTATTTCTGACCGATTTCAATAAAATTTTGTTCATTTTTAAAACGGAAAAATGTACCAATTCATTACCTTCCCGGTATATTTGAATCAGGTACCGTTGATTATAGTAGAGTTTTCTTGTTGCTAGGTTGTTGCTATGTTACTTGTTTATAAACAGAACTTTGTTATCAAGCTGTGTTTGCGGTGAAAACGTGTTTTCTACCCCAAATATAATGGAGGATATTTTGAAAAAAGCTGAACAAGCAAGAGAATCATTAATTCCATCGAAAAGTGAAGCCGTATACCAAAAAGAATTCAAGATATATCTGGACTGGCTGACACGGAAAATTGTTATGCCAAAAGATGTCACTGAAACTCACTGAACAGAAGCTCCAGCCATACAAAAGAAGAAATTGTTTCCAGTGGCGGAAGTAATTTTCAGGGAACATTTCAAAATTGTACATTTATTATTTGTAATGACGTGAATAAATAAAATATGGTTCAGTTTTCATTTCTATTTATTTTTACTTGTGAAAGGTAGAGGGAATTATAAAATCTATAATGTCCCAAGGGAGTTATGACCTTCTTTATTGATAGCGTAACTATGACGATATAAGCTTATAATATCCCGGTCAGAAATAAAATATTATTTTATTCATAGAGATCGAGGTCGATCACCAGTTTCTTCGGTGTCGATATTTTTCCAGTTGAAAAAGCGCTGAACTATTTTATGACTATCGGACCTTTGAGCGTCGTTGTGGTCATGTACAAGTTGGGCTAGACTAAACAAATGTATATATTACATCCTGCCGAAGATCATACGCTTGGGAAAGTTAAAAAACGCTGAGATGAGGTTTTTGTGGCTAGCGTTGTTGACGCGAGGGCTTGGGAGTTTTTGCGAGTGACAGAAAAAGTCGGTGACCGGAGTCCGTCGACACGAGATCGGGGGAAGCATTCCTCAGCCTTTGAGGCTGAAAGAGGTGGTCTACATAGGGAAGTTATTTTGTTTATGAGCGCGTGGTGCGAAATTTAGGAAAAATCGATAGTGAAATCTCAAGCCGGTATGAGGTACAGGGGAGTTTAAAATAAAAGTGTTGGTGTTGAAGCCACAGCGGTTCAACAGAACCTATGGTTGACCATGAAGCACCCTAAGAGGCGTTATGTGACTATTTATTTATTTTTTTTACTAACCAGTTGATATTGAGAGTTCACATATAATTTTGTCTGAGTCCACTTCCTATTTGCAAAGAGGTTATATATTGTTGATTTTCTAGTGCTGATTGTTTAGCTAGAGTTCATATTACAATTACAAAAAAGGGCGCAAATCTGAAGTACTCTCCCTCAAGTAACAGTAAATCTAAAAGTATTTTGTACTGAGTTGGTGCGTTTGAAGTAGATCAACAGGTTGAATCGATAGTAAATAGCACAGTCAAATTTGCGGTGAATTATTTGTTCTATTTTATTTTATTTTATAGAATTCAACATTATTTTTTATAAGATTTTACACGTTTTTTTTATTATTTTGTCCATGGAGTCGTTGTTTTACTCATTAAACTTTATATTCGAAACCTTAGACTTTCATTTTCTCTTGGACTGAGAAAAACACCATCCTCGTAAAGTAAGATAAAGTTAAGAGAACAAAAACAAAACTAATGACTACTCGAAGATTCTCGAAGATTCTCACGGATAAAGTATGATGAGCTGTTTTCTCGGGTTCCGCTCCGTGTTCTGTGTATTTTATTCCCATAAGGATTATTTTCACAACGTTTCGGCAAAGTCCCATTTGCCATCTTCTTGTGGTGTCTGGTTTTTTCAACTAGACTCTAGTTGTTGTCTATATAAATCATGAAATGTTAGAGCGAAGTTGGAATAATTGTGTGACTCTTGATGGGGATTATTTTAATAAACAAAGCAATTTTGAACAAAAAAAGCATTTTCTTTCTTAGGCTCGGTACTTTTCCGCCCAGGTGTTACTTTGATTGTTCAGCAGGTTTTCGTTTTAATCACTTCCGCTTGAAAGAGACTTAATCTAATGATTTTTATTAAAATTTAATGAAACTTGAAAACCACTAACCTCAACACAGGTAAATTCTAGTCACTTCTGTGACTTTCCAAATCAATTTTTCGACAACTGTTGTTCAGAGCAATGATAAATAATTGTACCTTCAACCTCTCATAAAAAGTTGAACTGTACTAAACAAATTTGAAGCCGACCCCTTTTGAAATTAATTCACAAAGAAGACATTGAAGGGGGATAATTTTCAAAACAACATTTGTTACCCCTAAATGAAATCATTGATCGTTTAATTTTCAAACAAAGAATATTGAAAATAATCATAGTGGCTGGCATAATTTTATTAACCTTGAGTTGAATTATTCGATGAAGTTATATTTTCTTCTCAAATCTGTACCGGTTTCAGAAAGACAAAAATACCTTGTGACATTCATCAAGTGTCCGCTGTGTAAACCCAAAGAATGGTAATCCAGATATAATAATGTTCGTCATCCAAGAATAAATCAATTACCTCAGAATGATCGTCGAAAACATTGCACAACATTTCAATTTATTTTAAAAATATATTTGCTCAAGTACGAATGAATCAATTTTGTCGGTTACATTCAAAAGTATTCAACCTTCACCAAGGGCAAACGTGGTGTGGTCTTAAACTTGATTTTATTCAATTAACAGAGAATTTATTTTCTCACGCGAATAACCATTGTAAACGGTACCTACAGAAAGAAGCCGTGTTGTAATGATTATTATTATAAATCTACGCCGTTCATTTTCCTATTGAAATTCTAGCATTGTGTATCAATCAGTTTACGAGGATAACTGAAATGAAATTTGGGTAATCAAGGACGTTTTGAATTATATTGTCAAATATATAATGCAGTAGGTGACTTCTTGGAGAAAATTTGAATAAGGGTTTAAGGGTCTAGGTATAAGCTGAGTAACGAATAAACACAATTCTCACAAGTTAATAACGCCTCATCTTAATAACGTTCCTCCCTTACATTAATATTTTTATTGAAACATTATCTGAGTATTTCCTCTATAGCCGTTCCCAAATATGGATAGTGACTTACACTTTCGTACCATTTGGGAAGTACCATCGAGAGCTGAAAAAGTTGGATAGTACAATGTGTGATTTGATGCAACAATGTACAAACAACTTCATTTCAATGATTCATCTTGGTTCCAATCTACTATTTCTGTTCATTTGAGTAATTTGGTTTCGTTTCATACAAAGTTAACCACACCGTTCATAAATTTTGAGGTAGTTCACTACAAGATATTTGTTTATGCAAATTGTTCGAGTCTAATACATACAATCTTAAATTGAAAATAACTCATGAAAATTATGACCTTACTAGCCCTCTTACCAATATCCAGAGTTTTTAAATTTGACTGAGATTTAGGTTGATCCCTTCCCATGCCGGACAAGAAAATTTTAACAGTGAACATGGTTCACTGTTAACTGAAGTTTTCATCGACATCCTAGAGAATAAAATTCTTACCAATCGGCGCATTAACAATTTTTAATACTGACATGGGATCTGCGATTTGGTTACATAATAGTAAAAACTATAAAAATCAGATTAAAGTAAACATTCGATAGTCCTAGAGGAACTGTATCACGATACTGAGCTGGTTAGGTAGGCCGAGAATGTCTTTGAGATTTCCACTGAGTATGTGCTCAATGGGGAATGTTCTTCAGTTTGGGTTATTACAGCAAATGCAAGTTTGAACAAAATGAAGTTGAGTTTAATTCACGAGTTTTTCAAATTCACTTTCACTTCTACTTCAAAAAACGAAAATTAGCTTTATAAATCAACAATTAAGGCAAAATATAAATTATAGTTCAATAACACCTCCACAAGCCACATAAATAACAGTTGTTTTGTTATTTATTTATATAGAGGAAGATAGGTTCGGTGCACAAAATGTCATATGTCACAGAATGTCTCGGAACATAAGTAAACAGAACCTCTGAAATATGTCACCTTTGTCTCATACAGGTAACAGATTCATTGTCCTTTATTAGCAATAACCGATGTTGCCAAATGGTGAAATAGAAACGAATCCCTTTAAATGTTGAATGCATTACTTCATACCTCTCTTTTAACTATTCAAATAATTTTTTAAAGAAAAAGGTTGAAATGATAAGTTTAAAATGCGTTGTTTTAGAGCTCTTCTATGAAAACTACTTGATTTTCGTCAGGAGGAACATTCCCCATTGTGAGTGTGCATTACTACAAAATTCACAAGTAGGGGGATTTTGTAAAGACATCAGGTAACCATGGGTGAGTCGGGAGCCTATTCTGAGTCTTTCTTGTCATTGGGGGCAGGTCCAGCGCAGAAACTGTAGACTGGATTGTAATCAGTTTGGTGGTACATGTGTTCCAATGTATTTGTCATGTTTGTATAATCATTTGTCGAGCTGCTGATTTCAAGTCTTGGTGAAGTTGGATATGTTTGTTTCGATGCGTTGCCCGTAATTCCTACATGAGAAGGGATCCAGATGATTTTCACAAGGACACCTCTGGTAGGTGTCGAGGATATCTTGAACCAAAGGATGATGTGAGTAGTTATTGTCGATAGGGAATTTTGATGAGAAAGGGAGTCTTTGCATACGGCAAGTTTACTGTTATCTTTTTTAGGAGACCTCAACATTTGTAGTATTCCAGCTGTGTGTATACAGTAGAAATTGGGAAGTTCGTATGTTGCTATTATTGTATCGAGTGTTTGTAGTAACAAACAGCACATCCGGTACTATTAACTTCTTTGGATACGTAGGTATAAAGGGTTTTGTCGAATTGCTGGTTATTTATCAGTTCTCTGAATCTTTGTATGAAGATTATGTCAGGCGTATCGCGCTTATTGTAGTTGCTTAGGCATGTATTCAAAATAATGGCGGTTTTTTGGTCCATGACGGAGTTTTAGAAAACAGATACCCTGGAGAAATATATTTGTAGATATATTTGTAGTGCTGTGGTTTGGATTGTGTTAAGGTATTTGAGGTATGTTTTGTAGGCATTCATATAAAAGACACTTCCGTAATCCAGTTTGGAGCGGACTTATGATCTGTAAGTCCGTATTAGTATTCCCTCTTCTCCTCCCATTGGTGATGAGCTAAAGATTTTAAAACGTTGATACGATTCAGTTAGCTTTTGTCTCCTGAATATGTTGTCTCCATGTGAGCCTTTCATCAAAGATAACTTCCAAGAATCTATGTTGATCAACCACTTATAGCTGGTCCCCATTGAGATCTAATTTTGGAGGTAGAGGATTAAGTTTTTTGCTAAACTGGATTACTTTAGATCCCCAACCTTTATTCGATGTTCCAGACTATCGAGGAAGCTCCATACATGAGAACAATACTCCAAAGAAGGTCTGACCGAGCTCTATAAAGCAACAAAAGTGGCAGAGGTGTGTACAGTTTTCTGGTTCGGAACAGTTTAAAAAAACTGTTTAAAATCTGATTTTTTCGTTAATCAGCTGTCGCCCAGTGTTTCAAGCTTCCGAGAAGCGATCTTTGCAATTATAGCCTATAGTTATTTTTAGTTTTTCATCTGCCCGCGAATAGATCAAGAAATATCAATGAGGTGACGTACATCGCCATCTGCCCGCGAATAGATCAAGCAATAATAATTTCCTATAATTCTGTCGATACAGATCCCGAGCTTGAGAGTTACAAACAAACATGCATACAAAAAATCATATATACAGGTAAAGCTTATATAAAACGTGTAAAAAAGGAGGATGTTTTGTTACCCGTCCGAAGCCGGGTCGGCTCGATGATAAACCACAAACTGAACACAACAGCTCATCCGTCAATGAACCCAATTTGAAACCGTAAGGTGCGTAAAACGAAATTATAATAGGGTGGGTAGTTATAGTCGCATAATTATTAGTATGAAATTTTAACGTCTCGAACAGGGAGTGGCGTTATAATGGACTCTATGAAGCTCCTTTCCTCTTGTAAAATGGTATGTAGAGTCGCTCATGAATGAACAATTTGAGTAGGGTATAATTTAATAATAAATAATAACATGTTGGCAAACCCGCATAAACACTTTATGGTTCACCTGGAGTCTTTAATCATTTGTTTCCTTTTCATACGAAATATCCCAGCAATTAATTGGAAGTCATCGTTGCAAATAATTGAAGTATAGCTAGTTTATTCGATCAATTATAAGGGAATAATATAATGATGGAATATTCGTTTGATGTAATTGGTTAGTCAAAGTTGAAATTCTAGTTGAAGATTAGAGAATACCTACCTCTTGAGGCTTTCTTTATTTCCAGTATAGTGGATAGAGCATTCAAAACTCGTAAAAAATGAAAGGTTGTAAACGATAATCATGAATTTCATCATAGAGACTCTTGATACTAAGTTAATAATCAAAATTGTCAATTAATTCAACTCAAAAATGTCTGGTTCTTCACCGATATATAAAAATTTTAAAACTTTATGGGAAGGGAAGGAAAAATTTCACAAATATTAATGAAAACTATTGAAGACAATGTGATTTATTTATTTAAACACTGTTCAAAGGTTACACCCAACTACAGAACAGAAGTATGAGTCAAATTACAATACCATACAAATACAATGAGTTATTAGGTTAAAACAATACATATAGAATTACCTGAGGTAAAAAGACCTAATCTCAGAGATGGAACAGTAAAAAATGTCGAGTTGACATGTATGTGGTGGTAGATAAAAAGGATTATTATGAAGAAAAGAGAATTGAAACTTTTTATGTTTTCACTACTTTTATTTGTAACTAACGTTATTGCAGTTTCGTCCTATAAGGACATTTTCATACGTATACATTACATATACATTATACAGTATCAATTCATTAAAACAGATTATCTACCCTCTAGAGGTGGGTCTAGGTACATTGAAATTAAGTTTTTGCAGATTATGTGGGTCAATAATTAGATTATTAATCAGTTTAAAAAGAAAAATTGTGGAGTGACAATCACGACGGCAACTCAAGCTATTCATAGCATGTCAAGCTAATAATGTGTCATGAGGAAATCCAGTTGGTGGATAGATGTTGTCTGATCTATAGGAGAGGTACTTTATGAAAATGACATTATACTGATTCAACTTTCTCTGTATGCAACTGATGAAATGGATTCCAGATTATGGATGCATATTCTAATTTTGATCTGACGAAGGCACAGTGTACGATTTTCGATGTAGATGGATCCGAGAAATCTCTGGAGATTTGTGCAATCAATCCATACATCCTGTTTGTAGCAGACAGAGTAGCTTCAATGTGTGGCACGAAGGAAAGTTTTGTGTCGAAGGTAACACCTAGATCGGTGGAATATCGTTTATTATTATATTGATATGAAAATGGACAATTTTTTAGTGTGTATGTCATTACATTTCATTAACTCACGTCTGAACGATGATTTTTGCGAAAACACCATTGCTCAACACGTTTCAGATTGAGAGATAGTTAAAGACAGTCCTCGATGCCATTAATCTCACAATATAATTTCAGGTCTTCCACGTATATGAAACAGTTGATGTCAATAATCTTTACTGTGTGGTTTATGAAGGCGTTAAAGACAACTGGACCTAGGTTACTTCCTTGTGGAACACCCGAAGAAGCTGCATATTCCACAGAATTGAAGCCATCGAATATAAGATACTGACGCCTGTCAGTGAAGTATGATACAAAAAGTTGGATGAGGGTCAGAAAAAAGCCGTACCTGTACAATTTCGCTAGCAGTAATCCGTGATCAAGTCTGTCGAACGCCTTAGAATAGTCCGGAGTTTCGTATCTCCTATCAATGGTCTCAGAATCATATTGGGTGATATTGAGGTTGGTGATTGTTGAGGGAGCTTTCATAAAACCAAGTTGAAGTGGTATAATTTGATTGCTCTAATTGCTCCTATATATACGATAAGGACTTCGAACACTTTGGCGAAGTTGCATATTACTGATATGGGTCTATAATTACCGACATCAAACTTCT
This sequence comes from Leptinotarsa decemlineata, assembly GCF_000500325.1. Lineage (NCBI taxonomy): Eukaryota > Metazoa > Arthropoda > Insecta > Coleoptera > Chrysomelidae > Leptinotarsa > Leptinotarsa decemlineata. The sequence continues at coordinate 117,849 of NW_019289957.1, read as the reverse complement.
GGCTTTTTTTCTAAATTGGACGAACTTTAGATAATTTCCATAGATCTGGGATGGTACTGTTTTTGATGCTGACATTTATTAATACTGTCAATGGACTGTTTTACCTGGTTCAAAGCAGCCAACACTCCATTTTCTTGTGAAAATGGATGGTCATTACTCAACTTGGTTGGACAGCTGGTGATATATGATTTTGAGAAAAAAATCAGCAGAGAGATTGAGAATATCTAAAGGAGTATCTAAAAATTGTTCTTCATAAACTACACCTCACGATTTCATGAAAGGACGTTCAACCATCACCAATCATGTAACAATTACTCAATGTATTGCGGAGGGCATTGATTGTCAGTCTCAGACTGATGTCATCTACACTGATTTTTCTAAAGCGTTCGACAGACTTGACCATAATATCCTGCTCAACAAGCTTACGACTTTTGGGTTATCCAATGACTCAACTATTCTCTTCAAATCGTATTTTTACAACCGTAAGCAGTACATCAACTCAATGGCCTCAAATCTGTCGCATATGTAGCCACATCTGGTGTACCATAAGGATCAAACCTAAGGCCTCTACTCTTCAATATGTTTATTAATGATATCGGAGCTGAGATTGAAGTCAATTTCCTTTAATACGCAGATGACTTGAAACTCCATCACAATATAACGTGTTCTAATGATTGCAAACGTCTCGCCCTGAATTTAAATCGCGTTGCTACATGGTGTCGAAAGAATAATCTATCTCTCACATATCCAAATGTAATGTAATGTCTTACTGAAAACGAATTTGACATTACACAACTTCGTCATAAACAATCAAGTTCTGGAGCGTCCTGACGCACTCACTTATCTAGGTGTTGCTTTTTATTCATTCCTCTCTTTTAATAAACGTATTGACACTACTCTTATAGCTGCTTATCGCATGTATGGATTCTTAGTCACAAATACAAAAGACTTTGAAAAAGCTTCAGCACTGAAATTACTTTATTTCACTTTTGTTCGATCTAGACTGGAATATGCATCTGTTGTGTGGAGTCCCAACTATTAGGTTCATATAAATCAACACTCACACTCACAATTTTTGTAGCCTCGAGGTGAGGCGTAAATATTATTCATTTCATTTTTTATTCAAGGTCATAAACAATATCATTATCTGCTCTCAATTGTTACATATGTTGAACTTCTGGGTTCCTAGACGGTCATCTAGGAATAGTGTCACACTTTTTCTCAACAGTCCATCTACAAATATAATGAAAAAATCTCCAATTTATACAATGTGCGATACTTCTAATGGGGAATGTTCCTCCTGACGAAAATCAAGTAGTTTTCATAAAAGAGCTCTAAAACAACGCATTTTAAACTTATCATTTCAACGTTTTTCTTTAAAAAATTATTTAAATATTTAAAAGAGAGGAATGAAATAATGCATTCATCATTTAAAGGGATTCGTTTCTATTTCACCATTTGGCAACATCGGTTATAGCTAATAAAGGATAATGAATCTGTTACCTGTATGAGACAAACAAAGATGACATATTTCAGAGGCGTGCTGTTCTGTTTACTTATGTTCCGAGTTCCGAGACATTTTGTGACATATGACATTTTGTGCACTTAACCTGAATTGTTCTTTTAATAACTGTGTGTTCAATAAATAATTTTGTTCGAATTGCAAAAAATTTTCTCACCGAATATCCCTCGAACATTGATAAATAACTCATAATTTTATCACAACTTCCTCAAGCACGTTATTTTAGGTAACATCCCGACGCCGAAGGCGGAGTTATGTTACCAAATAACGTGCTTTCGAAAACTGTGATAAAATTATTTCGTTAGTTATCAATGTCCTCGGGATATTATAACTGATAATTGTCCTTTTTTAAAGTAGAATATCTAGATACGTATAAATTATTCCAACTTGATATAGGCGCTGTTGCCAATATGTGAATTAGAAACAAATCCCTTTAAAAATTAAAACCCAACTCTTGAAACATCAATTTGAATACTTTTCGAAGTGAATTTGAAAAACTCATGAATTAAACTCAACTTTATTTTGTTCAAACTTGCATTCGCTGTAATGACCCAAATTGAGGAACATTCCCCATTCTGTTAGTCATGTCATATGTATATTCAACTGTCAGATTTTACAAATCAAAAGACATTTCTTAGCTAACTGACAGTTTTGTTTTTAACTTTTTTTTATATAGGTTCACAAATTATGTAAGTTCATATTTGTAAATTCTACTGTTTCTCCCTATTCTGTAATTGGGTTCATCTTGCAGAATAGTGTATGAAATAAATAAATAAAAATAAATGAATAAGGTAATACATAAATTGTTTATTTCTTAGTATGATGGATGAAGACCTGTTATTAGTCAAAGATCGGCTCGTCTCGAATATACCCCTTCTCATCACCGAAAATAAATTTGACATCTTAAAAAGGTTTCGGAGCTGACCATGTTATATTTTCAAACTCAAACTGCCTTCTCCTGATTCTTTATCGTAAATAATTTTTAAACTGTAGAAAACCGTATTTTGACATTATATTGTACTCCAATAATACCACTCATCAGCACATTAGCTTTTTCAACAAAGAAAGGATGATGTTTATTAAAGTGGTACAATATCTCGGGTGTATCCGTAGAGAAAAACGAAGCAATTACTAGGAAGACGATATCATTAGCGCAGGTAGCTATTGTTGGCTTTTTTTCCAATTTAAACCGTGCCACGATCTTTGTCAGTTTTATAAATGAAGAATACAAGCGTGAAATCTGAAGGATCGTTCAAAAATAAGCTGTTCCTCAACTCATTATAATTTTGTTTTGTTAAATTTTTGTCGGTAACTGCTGCAAATACTTTATGGTTCATCGATTATTAATTTATCCGAATCCATGAATTTTAATAGAATTAAACAAAACAATGGCATGGAATAATGACCACAAAATTAGATCGGAGAATTGGTTTTATGTAGTGGAAATATAATGGATCTGCACTTTGAAGAATTAAAGGAGGAAGTTTCAATTTACACCTGCTGCAGTATTTTGTTTCATTTCTGTTGAAAACTTTCAATTTGCTCAAGTTGTTTTTGAATTTTCATGATATTCTTGTTTTTCTTGTTACATTGTTTCTTGTTAGACATTAACTCAAAAGACACAATTTTCCTAGTGAGTCTTTAGAGAGTTACAGTTTGGAGATGCATGTTAACTCATCCACTCGCATTACGCAATATTCAAAATCAACTATTGATTATGTATGTACTAACCTGAATACTGAATCTGTGTTTTGCGAGGTATTACCCTCAGGTTTGTCAGACCACGAAGTCATCCACTTTAATGTTGAATTAGACTACAATGACAATTGTTCGAAATTCAAATATGGAAGACTGTACTGTGCTACAAATTATAATAGGTTCTACGATTTGTGCCTTTTAATAGACTGGAATCAAATTCTACTATCTCAAGATCCATTTTTAGAATACTATAGCATGTTATTGTTCACATTCAATAATAGATTTCCAATACAAAAAATTCAAATAAAAAATAATAATGGATAACAAAGAGAATACATTGAAATGTATACATTAGAAAGTTCACATCATCCGCATATTTTTTAAATTATTTCACCTGCTACCGCAGAATGTATAGAAACACCATAAAACTAGCTAAAACTCTTTTTTATACTAACAGAATAAACAAAGCAGGCAATAAGTCAAGGGAAACATGGAAGATAATTAATGATCTCAGGAGAAAGGGTAGAAAGCAAAAATTGTACACTACATTATCATCCACCGATTTCAATAACTATTTTTGTATGTTAGGAGAAAAATTAACTGAAAATATTCACATTCCATGTGATCCACTTGATAATTTAATTGATATTGATATAGCAGATAATTTTATTCTATATGACACAAACCTCTCAGAATTGAAAGGAGTCTTTAGCGAGATAAAAAATAAACACACTTCAGGAATTGACGAAATCTTGAATATTTTCGAAAATCTACCAGACAATGCTTTATCAGTACTAGTTGACATAATAAATATCTCCTATGTAGAATGAGTTTTTACAAATTTTCTCAAAACGTCTATTGTTATTCCTCTTCATGAAGGTCTAGATATTGGCATCTCTTCTAACTTCCGACCTATCTCTTCAATAACAACACTTGCAAAGATTATAGAAAAACTAGTCAAGAGAAGACTAGTTGATATTCTCGAGAGAAACTAGATATCAAACAAACGTCAGTTTGGATTCCAAAGTAGAAAAAACACTCATGATGCCATTTTTTCATTATTGTACAGTCTATATAACAAATTAAATGATGGAGAGATTGCAGCTGCTGTGTTCTGTGACATATCGAAAGCGTTTGACTGTGTTAGTCATGATACAGTGCTTCGGAAATTACAACAGTATGGTATAAGAGGTGTAAGTCTCAATTGGTTTGAATCTTATTTATCTGAGCGTAGTCAAACTATTAAAACGACTAATTATTCTGAGGAAGGAAAAATAAACTGTGGAGTTCCACAAGGCTCAGTCCTAGGTCCACTATTATTTCTTTTGTATATAAATGATCTGATATCTATTGATATTAAAGGAGAGTTCACACTATATCCCTCTATCTCTAAAACGAACGTACTTTGCTTCAAATGTTCCATCAGCAATTTACAAATTGACACAAACTGCGACAACAGAATCGCCAACTATCAATAATGTTTTGGATACATCCCATCAACCATGAACGAAGACGGTTAAAGTTGCGAAATCTACGTTGATCACCTTGTAGACTTCCGCCCAACTTTTTACGACTTCATTTCGATCCTTACACGTATCGAGACTTTTATCTAAAAGAGAGGGTCGGTTGCAGACAGCACTGATTAATAGCTCCACATCGTAATCTGCCATGATGACTAGTGTGTCATCATGGCAAAAGGGAAAAGGAGGAGATCCGTTTTCACCCCTCATGTGGAAGCCCCCATGTGGAAGCATTTTGAGAAGGAGGTGCGGCTCCCCGGCTCGAGGTCCAGGAGACGTGATGGCTCCCGCTCTTCGCCTGGAAGCTCCAGTGGACTCGTGGACTCCAGTGGACTCGTTGCAGTTTGGCGTTAAGAGCCTTTCTCTCGCGTGGAAGAGAACTAAGTTTAGAATCTCGCACCTTGAAAACCGACAACCTCAGTATCGTCCAACGAACTGAAATTTTTTCACTGTGCCAATGCGGCTACTGTAGTAGATATTCCAGAAGATGGTTTACATATACACTTCCACAGCTGCCTGTTCCTCCCATATTCCTTGTGATACTCCCCATAATTCCCCATCAGAAGATACAGAGAAACATTAACAACGTAGTATATAAACAATATTGGATCAGAGATACATTCTTCAGTCAAAACTCTTGGGTTTAATGGGTTGGAAAATATTGGAAACACCTGTTTCATGTATAGTATAATCCAATGTTTATCAAACACGAGATGGTTGTTGGAAAATTTAAAAACGGATACATACATGGAAGATATCAATACTAGTACTTCTAGGTGCTTCAATCAAAGCGTTCGCAGAAGTTATCAAGGAATTGTGTTCAGAAGTTTCATTTGATAGTGTAATGAACACTGCCTACTTTAAAAGTCAGGTTCAAAGATTTGCCCCTCGATTCATGAGATCTTTCCATCAAGACGCCCAAGAATTCCTTCGATATCTTTTAGAAGGTTTACATGAGGACCTCAATGGAATTAGTGAGAAACCTAAACCGATCTTAAGAAAAATTGAGTGACAGTGGAAAAGCGCAAGAGTCCTGGCTGAGATACATGAACATGAACATCTCTTAGATTGTAGACAATTTCCTTGGTCAATTAAAATCTACTATGGAGTGCACACACTGTGGATTCTCATCAGTAACCTTCGATCCTTTCTGGGGTTTGTCTCTCCCTATACCACAAAGAACTGGCCAATTGAGTTTGTCACAATGCTTGGATTTCTTCACAAAAGAGGAAACCCTGTATGGAGATGAAAAACCAACTTGTTAGAGGTGCAAGGAAAGAAGAAAATGCACAAAGACCCTATTGATCCATAAGTTTTCCCGTATTTTAGTAATTAATTTGAGAAGATTCTCTCCAATGGAAAGATTTAAAGGCAAATTAAATATTGACATTGAGTTTTCTTTAGAAGGATTATATATGAGCAATTATGCAGCAGACAATGTGGCTCTTTGTCGTTACAATCTATATGCACTTTCGAATCACAGTGGGACTACTTACAACGGGCATTAAACAGCATATTGCAGACACCCTTATAGTGGCACGTGGAATTAATTCAACGATTCACACGTGTCCTCAATTTCACCAAAATCGCTTGTGAGTGAGGAAGCATATGTCCTCTTTTATGAACAGGAGGGAACAAAGCAGGACTTTTGAGGGTTTTTTTTCCTTCTCTCTTTCAATAAGTTCAATTCTGTTAATTGATTTGTATTTCATGATTCTTCTGATTGAAAAAAACAATTGTTTACACTAAAAAAAAATGAAACATATTTGGCGAGTAGAAATCAATCCTCCATTGGAAAGGGTTATGCATTTGATAATTTTTGGCCAACTCTCTGATGGATTGAATGCGAAATGTAATAACCACTTCAGTTATAGTCCAGTCAATATTTCATATGTGATATAAAGCATTCGACTTGCTCAATTCGGATTGTAACGACGAAACTTAATTTTGAAGCTGCATAAACAATCCTTAGGCGGAAAGTTTAAAAAGGTACATATTACATTGATGATTTGGAACCCATACTCAACTATACCAATTTACAATAAATTAAGAAACTTGGTAAAGAAATAGAATGGGTGAAAACCCCTTAAAAAAGAGTTGGAAAATGTCAAAATTTTACTTGTAATAAAATCAATGAAATGTAATCGACTATCTCTACCTCAATTTGATTTGTAACTGACAAAACTCAACCCAACCTAAGTGATCCACTGTGGTATGAATAGTAAATATCCAAATTACGTTAATGATTTGGTATAATTACTTTCGGCTTCAACTATAGCGTTTTTCAATAAAATAACTTTTATTAGATCATAAAATTAAGTACCTACACCATAATTAAAAGTTATGCAGCTTTACATTTTTCACATAACCAGCCCGTATTTTACAGAATTAATGAAATATCAATAAGCGGAATACCTCTTGATTGAGATCCTGTTGTAAAAGAATGATAATACATGCATCCTTAATTACAACATGTATGTAATTATGGTAACTATCAAGGTGGCTAACTTTATATTTGAAGTAATGAATGAAGTAATGATATTTGAATTGAAGTTCTGAAAAATGCCTTATTCAATGCCGGGTGATATAAGTCACTTGGTCCTTCATATCAGTTTTCTCATGTTACTCAAATAAATGAGTACAATCTAACTGGGTGTTTGGAAATTTATTTTCTTTTAATATGTTTACTATCGATGTATGGCTAACATTGAATGTAAAGGATGCCTGTTTACTCGATGTATATGAGTTTTCCTCAATTTGAGTTCTTCACTCATTGCATTGGCACCTGCTTTTTAAATTTGCTCCCCATGACCAAGCTCGTGAAACTGCTTCTCTATTTTGCTTATTGTTCCTTGAAATATGGGCGATAAATTAGGAAATTTCCTTTTGTGTTTGGGTTTTATCTCCGTAACCAAACTGTTATTTTAGGCATTTCCGTTAATCTAACCATTTGTCAGACTTGAAGTTAACGAACTTTGAACTACTGACAACTAATGTGGTAACATACAAAACACGGCGTTTTAAAATAACGTTGCCACGGAAATTATGCACAGTTTTTTAAAGGATACCATCTAAAAACAACATTGCTATGGTTTTTGCTTACTTTCTCATTATCAATACTTCAATATGAAATGAGTTTTGAGTATATTGCAATGAGTGTATTTTATTGAATTTCGGTAACCACGTGATTTTAATTTATTTTATCTTAATTGTTGCAATAAACTTGAAAGCGATAACATTTTTGATAGAGAATGAAGAGACCTTTAAAACAATAAATCACAAGTCTATAATTCCTATTTAAAAAATTGGGAGTTGTACCTGTCATCGACGAGGGTTGAAGTTAGGGGTAACATTTTTCCGTTGAAGTATGTCAAATCATAATTTAAATTTGACGTGGTTCGGGTTTGCGTTAAAATATGTAACTTAACCGAAATAATGACTTTATTCCATCTGGCTTTTACACACTGTATACGGTAACGTGGATGCATGAGTCCCTTGAAAACTTGAGTGTAAGACGGAAAATATAAATTTCACTAGTTCGGACTTCCATTGTCTACTATATAAAATGATTTGAAATCCCTGAAACAACTAAAAAAGAATAATTGAGAATGAATAGCTGAAAATAACAATTATTTACACCAAAATAATCCTGAAATGAAATAATAGTGAGTTGGCCATTTTTCGCTTGATGATGCGTTTCCATATGTTGCGTATTTCTACGCTGACTTGGCTGAATACGTTGTTGGACAACATGTATGCGGCTTTCTTGAATTTTCTCCTAAACCAATGTTCCTCTCTGTGCAAGATCTCAGCTTGGGACCACTCGATGTTGTGTTGATGGGTCCAAACATGGTGTGCTATTCCTGATTTGCTGGTTTTCCCTCACAGTGCTCTTGTGCTCGGCAATGCGAACATTCAATGGCCTCTTAGTTTCACCAATATAGGATTTTCCACACTCACAGGGTATACGGTAAATGCAATTCTTGGAATCGCAGTCCGCGTTTGGTGGCCTGGTTTTCGTGAGGCTGCTACGGATAGTGTTACCGGATCTGAAGCAGGTTCTGATGTTGCACTTGGAACCAATTCTTCTTATCCTCTCCGATGATCCTCTGATGTAGAGAAGTGCAAGCATGGTTGTGACGGCTTCTCTTCCTTGCGAGGCTCCTGCTGTCTTCTAGCCAAAGTCTTTTCTACCATCGCTTTGGAGTAGCCATTCCGTTGAAGATCATTTTTGATGATGTCTAGTTCCTTCTCGAGACTTTCCTTCGTATTACAGAGCCCAAAAGCACGGTCTAATAGAGTCATGATGATTCCTATTTTAGTCGATTGATGGTGGTTGGATTCGTGGTTCAGACACTGTCCCGTATGAGTGGGTTTACGGTATACAGATGTTTCCCACTTAGTGTCGGTCCTCTTCACCAAAACGTCTAAGAATGGCAATTCGTTGTGGATTTCCTTCTCCATTGTGAAAGTGATGGAAGGTCTCACGCTGTTGATGTGTTTCAGGAAGGCGTCTAGTTCAGTATTCCCATGGTTCCATATTATGAAGGTGTCGTCAACATATCTCAACCAGACTCGAGGTTTCTTGTGGGCTTCTTCAATGGCCAGAGTTTCAAACCACTCCATATACATGTTGGCTATGACTGGTGAAAGTGGCGATCCCATTGGCAGTCCCTCATCTTGTCCTCATTGAAAGATGATCATGGACCAATCTTTGCCAAGATTGAAAGCACGTGCTTCTAGATCCGCCAAGACATGGAGAATACCCACAACAGAAAGTGGGGGAAGTTAGTGAGGAAACAATGCCCAAATACAGACCGAAAACAGGACAACTATGAAGCCGCCAACGTCATCAATATGAGTTCCTGCCCGCTCACGGGAATAGATGAATCCTTGTTGAGAAAAGGCCTAAATTTCGCCATTACGCCAACATCTGGGCCCACTTTGGAGATAATTACTGCAGTGGAATCCACCAGTTTCCTTATTGACCAGACCGAGGCAGAAGAGTTCAGATGGAAAATTAGAGAACAGTTGGATCGAGAACCAGTTCCAACATCTAACATCAGCAATGAAGAACGTAGAGCTCTAAACGGCCTACGTAGAGACAACACCATCAAGATCCTACCTGCAGATAGAAGGAAACGCTACTGTGGTAATGGATACCGTTCTCTACGAACAGAAGATCGAAGAGGTTCTTCAGAAGGGACGATACACAAAGATCGTACGGGACCCTACTGCATCAATCGAAAGGAAGTTGTACCAGTCCATTCATCACCCGAAGACGATTGTAGATACTAACAATCGAAACGTCGTGAACTAACGTGACTTCGAATCTCTCGACTTTTTATTTTTCTTTTCTTTTTTTCATTTCTTTATTTTTATTTATTCAATTGTTCTATTTTTACTTGTATTTTATTTTACTATTATTTCATTTCAGGTTTATTTTGGTCAATATAATTGTTATTTTTAGCTATTCATTTTCAATTCTTCTGTTTTAGTTGTTTTAGGGATTTCAAATGATTTTATATAGTAGACAATGGAAGTCCGAACTAGTGAAATTCATCATGAAACATTGTCAATCACCTTCAAACAAACGGAAATATATCTGAATAAGTTCTTATGTTTTTATAAGTCCGTAAATGATTTGCTTTTTGAACATATTAGAAATAAAGATATATTACACAAACAAAATTGTCGAATTTGGGACGACACCAATCCACCTGACGTCCAAAAGCATCAAATGCATACTGGAGTGAGGTTTGCAAAATTATAGTAAGTTGTCATTAGAAAGAAAAATTGTGAAAATGAGGTGAAATTAAAAAAAATATCTCCAATTCTTATACAAAATAACATTGATTTCTGAGTAGTGATTTGGCAACTTGATTGAAATTTCAATTCTAATTTCTATTTCATACAGAGTTCACTTGAAAGTTATATATTTAAATGATTCATGTTATTGACCATCTATGATAAATTAATTATAATGATCTGTTTGGATTACGTTATTTGGATAAGTTATTTGTATTTAGTAGCTTTACAGCTAAATAATCTGACTGATAATATTATTATTTCATGGTACCCTTACAATAACTAAAAGAATATTCTTATTCGACGTGAAATGAATTGCTTAAAAATTATCTGCATCAGGTAAACTCTTCAATAATTGTTTGAAATTTCCTGGTGAATGGAGCACCACTTATCCTTTTTGTGAGTATACATAAGTATCGATAATTAAACATTTTTCTTTTCGAGATTACAAATGATATTTAAGTATATGTATGGAAATACAACATTCTGAGTTGTGAAGGTATCAAACATTATATAGATTCAACTCGGTTGTTATAATTATAATTACAGAGAGAGAAAGAGAGTCTGGATTACAGCATAGATAAGTGGCAAACCAGTGTTTCTCAGGAGTGCTGTTAATATTAATTATTACTTGTACTTATTGAAGGCATTCGAGTTATAATTGAATTGCTGATTTCCTTTTAACTTGCAACGACAAACAGGATCAACCTGCTTTCATAAAGAACTTCAGTGGTATTTACAACTGAGGTGGCATTTCAATTTCATAGCTGGATATTATTTGAACTATACGTGGAATAAGGTGAATGTTGAAATTTTGCGGAGTGTGTACATTCGATTAGCGATTTTTTATTTTTTTTTATGATGGTAAACAAGTTTAATATATTTTGTGCATCCCCTAAAACTGAACATACCAATAAAATACAGTAAAACACACGTAATATAGGAGGAGCCTTCAAATATTTGATTTTGAGACCAAAGTAAAGTACTCTTATTTTGAAAAATCTCGGAAAATGTAATTTAAAGAAGTTGTTCAGCATTTAAAAATACATCTAGATTTGAAGTCATGGTCAGTGAAGTGAAGTTTTATTTTTTCATCCATTTTTTTAAAATGGGGATTACAAAAAAAAATTTGCAAACAATCTTATACAACTCACACCCATCAACCATTGTATTAATTTTCTAGCTTTTACCCGCGGCTTCGCTTCCATTTATGCCATTAAATTAGTGTCAGTACAATAGAAATGAATCAATATAAGAACTATATTTTAATGTTCAGCTGGGATTATCAATTTTTAAAATTAATACCTAACCTAAGATAACCTAACCGAGATTTTGAGATTTTTTTGACAAACAGTTTTTTATCTTACATAAAAAATATTTTTTTTGATTAAAAGTTTCCTATGTTACTACCGATACCTCCAAGAACATGTGTACAAAATTTCATGATGATCTTTTGAGTAGTTTTTGCGTGAAACCGTAACAAACAAACCTACATTCGCATTTATAATATTAGTAGGGATAGGGATAGTTACACATGTATATGTGTGTGTGCAAACGATATGTAAATATTTATTTTTAGATCTATAGACAAGTTTGATACTTATTGGATTTTTTTCATATTTCCGCAATTGTCTGTCAGTATCTAATTGTATTCGACAATTTTGGAAAAAAAATCATTGATAACACAGCTCTACAAAAAAAAAATTGTGTTGCTCTGTATATTTTTGCAAATTTTTATGTTTTCGAGTGCCCAAATCACGAATATATTTATGAAAGTACTGAATGTGCTCTATTTTTTATGATTTTTACGTATCTTGTATTTTTGATAATAATCGGCTTGTTAGTAAAAAAAATATTTTCTCAGTCATGATTAGGCTTCTACGCAACTTCTTTGCGCGGAAAAAACATCACGTGATTCCCACTTCTCGGGCTCCTTGCTCTGCAAAACAGCTGAGAACTCAGTTATTTGATAATATTCAAGTACTAACACGGAAATCTGGATAAGTTGTTATATGTTAATATTTTGTTTCAATTGTTCAGTGTCCGTTCTACTATATTTATCTTGTCTTTTTAAACATGAGTTTGTCAAGAAGGAAGTGCAAATATAGTAGTGATTTATTCTGTTATATTTGTGGTATTTATATATCAAAAAAACAAAAAAGAAATAACACAGACTTTGTTAAGGAAACTTACGCTGAATATTTCGGTTTTAAAATGGACAAATTAGATAAATCATGGGTTCCTAATAAAGTTTGCAAGTCTTGCGTTGAGTCTTTGCGGTTGTGGAAAAAAGGAGAACGTTCTGGATTAGACATTGGTATTCCTATGATCTGGATGGAGCCTAAGAATCATTTCGATAATTGTTACTTTTGCGTAGTAGATGCTGAAGGTTTGAATCGAAATCAAACGTGGAGATATCCAGACTTACAGTCTACAAAATGTCCTGTTTTACACAGTGAAAATCTCCCTCGGCCTATTTATGTTTCAAAAGTGATTCGCATGCCCTCAGAAACAATGATGTTGCCAAATTCACAGAAATCGAATCAGTCTACCAGTGGAAGTGAATGGGAGGGTGAAACATCTACGCCAAAGTTGTTTTCTCAAAATGAACTCAGTGATTTAATACGTGATCTAAATTTATCAAAACAAGAATCAGAACTGTTAGCTTCAAGATTGAAAGAAAAAAATTTATTGGCACCGACAGTTACAATTACAACGTACAAAACGCGAGAAAGTGAGCTATTACAATTTTTTGATGAAAATGAAGGATTGGTATACTGTAGTAATATTGCGAAGCTGCTTCTGGACATGGGTTTGAAACAATACAAACCTACTGAGTGGCGTCTTTTTATTGATAGCTGTAAAGAAGTTTAAAATGCGTCTTACTGCATAATGGAAATAAATTTGCATCAATTCCAATTGCCCATTCTACAAAACTCAAAGAAGAATATGAAAATGTCAAATTAGTTTTAGAAATAGTCAATTCATCGGAGCATCAATGGTCGATCTGTGTGGATTTAAAAATGGTTAATTTTTTACTTGGTCAACAAAGCGGATACACGAAATACCCTTGCTTCATTTGTATGTGGGATAGTAGAGCAAAGCAACGTCATTGGGAACAAGATGTTTGGCCTGAAAGAAATTTTTTAACTGTCGGTAAAGCTGATGTAATAAGAGAGCCGTTGGTGAGCAGAGACAAAATTATACTTCCATCATTGCATATTAAGTTAGGAATGATAAAGCAATTCGTAAAAGCTTTGGACAAGGAAGGAGATTGTTTTAAATATATTTGTAGAAAATTTCCAAAACTTAGTATGGAAAAGTTTAAAGGTGGAATATTTGATGGTCCTCAAATACGGCAATTGATAAAAGACACTGATTTTATTAAAGTTATGAATGTTCCGTAAAGTAAAGCTTGGGAAAGTTTTGTGTTGGTAGTCGAAAATTTCCTAGGTAACCATAAAGCACCAAATTATGAAGAAATTGTACAAAATATGCTGACAAACTTTCAGATTCTAGGAGCAAATATGAGTATCAAGTTACACTATCTTCGCAACCATTTGGATAAATTTCTAGATAATTTAGGAAATTATAGTGAGGAGAGCGGTTCCACCAGGATCTAAAACTAATGGAAGAATGATATCAGGGTCGATGGGATTGTCACTTGATGGCCGATTACTGCTGGTCTTTAAAAAGAGATTGTCCTCTGAAAAATAATAAAAGAAAAGCTCTTAAAAGGCGTTTCATGGAAATATAACATGTTTTCGAAATTCCCCTCTCTATTTACTTCAAAGTATCATATTTTTTTCCGAATAAAACTGAGATTATAAATATATCTGTTATTTTGTTTCTTGTTTTCGAATTTTTGTAATGTAAAATGAAAATAAATATTTAAAAGAAAACGAGAGCAAATCTTATAAAACCATTGATAATTTCATGAATTGTGAGTATAAATACACCCCAAATCAATCTTATATCTGGGGCAACAAAACCACTGTAGACCAGTGTAATAAATATTATTAAAAAAAATATTGGTTACCGACACATCGTTTTACCGTTTTTCAATGATTAATTGTCCTTTAGAGACTTCTTCCCATGAAATGCCCAACTATTGAATGAATTCAATTCCAATGACAATACAAAATCTCCTCGTGATTCTGATTTAATTACCCATCAAAGCATATATATTACCAACGAAAACAAAAAGCAAAAGCAAGCGAGAAATGCATGTATCACGCTCTAAATAAGATGATGTTCATACGATAAGAGTGTAATATCGGCCAATCACAATAACGTTGCGTAGTCTGTAGCATATTCATTTCTATTGATAAAATCAGGTATCGGTGACTGTATTCGATTAAGATGAGTTGTTATATAGTTAAAAGAAATGTGCCTACTCATGCCCTTCACGGTGTTAACCAGTAGTACCAACTATAATTACTTTTCTGTAATTTTATTTTTCGCTTCGTAATTCGTTACATAATTTGATTTCACTGTGGATTCCCAATCTTTGGAAGATAATTTATTTCAATGGAATTTTGAAAGCTGTTATTTCTGGTCTCCTGATTACTCTAAAACATCTACTGTTTCAATGTTCGTAATGATGCCAGAAAATTACAACAGATGGTCTGAAAAGTCCAGGACCTGAGAAAGAAAAGGTTTTTTTTATCAAAATTGGTTTTATTCATCAACGTAACCTCCATCACGAGCCACACAATCATTTTAGCGCCGCTCTAACATTTCAATACCACTTTTGCAGGACAATTTATCTTTTGCCTCAAAATAGACCCTAATTTTAGCAAAAAGCTCTTCATTCAAACGAAATTTCTGACCGGTGCACATTTGTTTGAGCTCTGCGAAGAGCCAGTAGTCGCTGGGAGCCAAATCTGGTGAATTCGGTGGATGTGGGGGCCATTCGAAGTTCAATTCATGTAGTTTTGCCATTGTTTCGATTGAATTGTGACACGCCGCGTTGTCTTTATGAAACAAATTTTTTTCTATACCATATGCGGTCGTTTCTTTGCAATTTTGGCTTTCAAACGCTCCAATAACGCTATATAATAGTCACTGTTGACGGTATTCCCTTCCTCAAGGTAGTCGATGAATATTACACCACGCAAGTCCCAAAATACCGAAGCCATAACTTTTCCAGCCGATTGTTGTGCTTTCGAGCGCTTTGAATGAAGTTCACCAGGTTGTTCTCCACACAGATGACAATCGTTTTGATTCCGGAGTGAAGTGATGGATTTATCTTTCATCCATTGTCACATATCTACACAAAAGTTCCGGTTTGTTATGTTTGAACATGACCAAACACTGCTGAGAATCATCAAGACATTCTTGTTTTTGGTCAACACTGAGCTCGCGTGGCACTTATTTCTAACAGAGCTTTCTCATACTCAAATGATCATGCAATATAAAGCCAATACATTCTTTTGATATCTTTACAATGTCAGGTAACTCACGCAACTTCACTATTTGATCATTCAAAACGATTTTGAGGATTTTTGGACGTGCACTGCGTTCTACATCATCGGTGTCTCTACGACCATGTCTGAAGTCAGCAAACCAACGTTCAATTGGAGCGGAGTCCTTATAACACTTTTCAAGCCATTACTTCTCTTGAACGATATTTTTTACAGCAAGAAGCACTGTAGAATTAAAACACCAAATTGTTTTTGATCCATTGATTTGAAAATAACAAAAGTAGTGTTACTCTCAGCACAATAACTCACAAACTTATGAGTAGAATATCATGAAATTTCAACAGCTCTGTTTTGATGGTTAGTACTAACTAAAAAAGCAATGGGCAACGAGATTAGCGCCATCTATATGTTAGGCCCAAGACTTTTAAGCCCATGTAGTATTCAGTTTAGATTGAAAAGCATATATTTTTAGAAGAGAATAATTTTTGGGGAAAAAAAGGTTTTGACTTTCAGTTCTCCATCTTTATACAAAAAGATATGTCATCTCGAAACAGCTAGTTTTATATTATCATATAAATACGAAAGAAAAATACCTTTGAAACAAATACTTCTATATGACCACTGGTCCATAGGAAAAACACCTTTCTCTATTCAGTTTGTATTCCAAACAATCGTAATGAAATCGAATCAGATATCATTCTCAGGATTCCTACACAATATACTAAATGAAAGAAGTAAAATTTCTTTCTTTCTATATAAGACTCCAATATTTTTTTGTATAAAGATGAAGATGAAGAAGTAGAAAGCCAATGTGAAATATCAGTTTTTCGAAATGTATCACTGCGAAGAATGAATCTGACAATAAGCTTCTTTTCGGAATTTGTTTTTCCCAATTTGTTTAGTCTGTAAATTAATGGATGTAGCCGTTAACTACGTGGTAGGAAATCATAATGAAGAAAAGATAATTGGAACTTTCTTTGTTTTTTATCACTTTTATTTGTAACTAACATTACTGCAGTTTGGTCCAATAAGGACATTTTCAAACTTATACATTAAACTAACATTACTTTTTGTATAACACCCCTGTAGGTAATAATACAGGTACTAAGCTTGATTGAGTACCTGAATTTTGCAGCATACTGTTTCATCCTGACAGTCATAAATTGGCGGCCTACAATTCAATGCTGCACAGAGCTTTCTCACTGCCTTTGTCTACTAATAATCTAGCTAAGGAAATTGATATAATTACACATATATGCCATGATAATGGTTTCGATCGTTTTGCGTGCGTCTTAGATCGTTTTTTTTGTGTTTTCGATCGTTATACCTTGCTTCTGTTAGTTGAATTTCCGGTGAAATGAAAATCTCTTTGTTCATCTACATGAAACTGTTTGTTTTATCAACTACACATTCTGGAGATGACTAGAAGGACTCATTATTTTCATAATTTTTGTTGAACTGGCGTAAGTTCCATTTTTTGTTGTTGTCAAGCTGATTAAGAGGGGCCTGAGAAAATATAGCAGAAGAACAGGCTTCTATAAATTTCAATAACCCACTCGCAACTTTGATAGTTTGGAACACCGACGAAAGGTTGGAGATTTGTCTCTCTTCTATAGATACTTTCACGGGAAGTGTTCAAGTGACTTGGCACATTTGATTCCAGCAAGAGCGGTACATATCAGAAATACGCGACGGTCTGTGGCTGCTCATCGTTTTGAGGTTCAACTCAGTACACCTCGAACTTTACTGTTCAAGAACTCTTTCATTTGGAGAACGGCGTTGAAGTGGAAAAAACTTCACTGTTCAAGAACTCTTTCATTTTATGTGGAATTAACTTCCAAATAGATTCAATCTCCAGCCTTGAGGATATTTCTGTACTGCTTGTGTTTTGTTTTAAAAAAATAGATCACGTATAACATTATTCATTTTCTCGAATTCGGTTCAGAATTGAAACCTAAACTTGACAAATTTTGAGTACCTCGTTGAATCTACTTAGAGAAAAGATTGTTAATTTTTCCGTAGTGTAAATTGATGAATCGAATGCATTCCAGTGCACATTTTTTAGAGAAAGAACTAAAAATTAAAATCAAGTTGACCTTAGCGAAATGAAAAAGATATATTTCAATTATTTCAAGTAACTGATGTTAGTCATCTGAAATATCGCTCCTCGTTCTCTGCCGTAAAAATTATAATTATTTTGTTTATTACTCAGATTTGTACTGTTATTTAATTAAATATGAGTAATCAAATTAACTCAAACCTCTTTATTGCTTTAACTGTGCACATGCTTCTCAATTATGGCAAATTATCTGATGCTGCTGCATTCATATTAATTGGACGGTAATTATTTTAGAATCCTTTTACGCAGGAATCCGATAAATCTATCTTATTTTATATGATATGAAACAGTTACCATTTTTTCCTTTGAGCAAAATTTATAAACGCAACGTAATAACCTACACATCTCAAGAGCTTGATGTTAAACGATTAGAGTTAGTGGATTAGGAATCTTACCTGTATTCTCGCTTCCGTTAATCCTATTTTCATTGCTAGCTCCTCTCTGGAACAAAGAAAAAAATATTGAGGACAATAAAAAACTGAGTATAACTTTTGTATCTCATTAAAACCTTGAAATGATTTTTTCAATATTGAAAGTTTTATAAATTTCGAGTTGTTTTATGATCTGTTTTTTGATGATAATATTGTTTGATCAATACCAGAACATTAGAGAATCACCCAATAATTTATAATATATCTAGAGATGCACCATCGCAGAAATATCCTTAAGACGTTTTGAAAGTGGTGCTCCTGCAAAAGCGGCCACTCATGTCGGAGTTAAATTGGTGGGTTTCAAAAAATGTTTGGACCGAGGTGTCCTCGGTCCAAAAAGGGGAAAAATATTAGTGTAGGGTATATGCTTTTATGTCTATGTAGTGTAGATGAATTCATTACCGCCAGCTTACAGTAGGTAAGCTGGCGATCTAGCTATATCTAAGGTAAAGT
This sequence comes from Leptinotarsa decemlineata, assembly GCF_000500325.1. Classification (NCBI taxonomy): domain Eukaryota; kingdom Metazoa; phylum Arthropoda; class Insecta; order Coleoptera; family Chrysomelidae; genus Leptinotarsa; species Leptinotarsa decemlineata. The sequence goes on along the minus strand of NW_019289957.1, from coordinate 98,872 downwards.
ATAACTTCAAAACAACAACGTCTCAAGTATTGAAGAGATATCCTCATTTCTTTCTTGCGGAGCCTGGGTGCATTACAGTCCCCTTAGAATTGAAACATTTGTGCTGTAGGTGTAATATAATTTATATCTTATGGACATTTTGGCATTGTTTACAACACAATTATAAAAGTAATTTTTCCCACATTTGACACTTTGTGGCCTCAGGAGCTCAAGGCTTCCTGCCAGTACTGTAGGGGCAGTCCTATAATAACGGTTGATAAAATTTATAAACTGATAGATAAATCAGAGGATTTGTTGACAAGTTTGTAACCAACTGAGAAAGGTGTAGATGTTAGAGAAAGGAAATATAAACATTTTAAGTGGATGACCTGGGGGCTTTTTGTTATGTACACTACTGGTAGTTGTGAATTTGGATACAAGTTTCCTCAAATATTTTCTACAGATAGGACGACTCGAAAAACGTTCATTGAAAATCCTTTCGATCTCGTGAAAGTTATGCGTCGCACCGTAAATAAAAATCGCCTCAAGTTTTTCTTCCAATGGACGAGAATTGATCATTTTAGAGATTGTTGACGTGGTACCTTTGTACTAGTAAAATCGAAAACTAAATGGGACAATTCTAACTGAACAATGATGTTCATTGTCGTACTGACACTATTTGTCGTTTTTATGAACAAAAAATAACTCAACAAACCTTATTGGGTTGTTGGAATTACTATATGCCAGATAAAAAGGAATATTTCTAGAAATATCGATACACAACACAACAAAAAAATATTTTTTGAATGTTTCCTACACTAAATAAGTCAATTTCTACTAATTTTGGGGTGATAAAAACGAAAATAACAATGAAAAATTTTTATTAGCTCTATTTTTATACACAGTACTTAATCTTAAAGAGTAGTTATACTATACGTGAAAAGTGAAAGTACATAAAACAATATATATTGTTATGTTTCTTTTAGAATA
>NW_019289957.1:87522-97562 GCF_000500325.1 Leptinotarsa decemlineata | reverse complement strand
GCATTTAGAATTACTATGTTTACTACTTAAGAACAGCTGATGAGAGGGGTGTTATGTAAACAAACATGTGTAATGATACTATATCTTGAGCTAATATATAATTTTTATGGTCACTTTCGGTTTCAACACGTGGAAATACAATCATCTAATTTCAACCCCGAAACAAAGCATTTGTCAGGAACTTCAAAAATATGTGTCACAAGAACACCCTTTCCATTTAATTGTTTTCCCCAGATAGCGCCCAGCCCCCGTCTTGAAAGTTTCATTTGATAATTTCAATACAAAATAAAGTATTCATGCATTAATTTCATTATCCCAAATTTCAATTTTTTGAGTTGAACCGTTCAAAAAAACGGGGAAGGAAATTAAAGAAATCCACTGCACTCGTGCTGAGCCGGGGCTGGTTACTAGTATTCCATACATCTCAAACAGTGATATACAAAACTGAAATACCAAAAGAGTTTCATTTATTCTCGTAAAGCCTAAAACTTCAATCATATACTGGTGAGCAATGCCTTCAAAATCAGGTGTAGAGCAGGCAATATTGACCAAATAAGCCCAGCCCAGTAATAGGTAGCAGAAAGAGTTATTGTGACCTGCCGTCGATACATCTAGTTTTTCTGTGGCGGTGGGCTAATTGCCTAATATAAGGACTCTTACAATGTCGCTCCGCGCCAGCCGAACAAATTGCAGACATCTCGGAATGTTTGTCACGGCCAATTCGATTACTTTATCTGTTTTATCTACAGTTGCGGAACCTAAACACGGTCTCCACATTTCACTTAGAGATAATGATATGGATTTTGTCTGTGGTTTGAGACTTTCCGACTATTAGTTGGGATTTTTAGGCTACACCTGATGCATCCGGGTTGTACAAAAACTCTTATAAAACGTTTCTTTTCGCTCACTTTCCCAGCTACAATTCATATTTGGAGTGAGATCAAAAAGACAGTTGAATGTGAATAAGTGCCGAGTCATTTTGGGCGGGGAATGATTTTCAGAAAGTCTTTTAATTAGTACTGCTGAAAATTGAGTATCACTCAAGGCCATGCCCAGATTTTTGTTTCGGGAGGGGGTCTCAATAAAAAAGACCTGCTAATTCAAATTTAATTAAGTACCATACATCCCTCCACTGAAAAAACTGTACTAAAATATTGGTTTTTGAAACTAAAAAACCTCAAATTTCCATTTCGGTGAATTCACAATACAAAATCAAGCCTTCTAGACTTTTTATGGGTACATTCTATCATAATCATCATCAGTTGGAATGATGGCATCTCCGTGAATTGTCATTAGGGCCAACCCGGTTATCCTCTCTTGCCCACAGGAATTCCGTAGGTAGGTTTTTAGGCGCCTAAGTGTGGAAAACGACCTTTACGGGGTGGTAACTGGTAAAGTCGACAAAATGTTCAACAACTTATAAATGTTGGGGCACAATGGCCTGTTGTACCCTCCGGCAGCTTCAATGACGCAAGAAGGCTTGTCCGAAGGGCTTCTGCCCTTTGGACCGGCTATAGTTGAAATTCGCCTTGTACTCCTCGTCTAGTTCCGCCAGGTCCTCGTACATCACTAGGTCCTCTCTTGGGAATGCCGTTTCCTTCTCGGTACTGTTGGTATAACAGTGTACAAAGCAGCAATCACTTTCTTCTGGTCAATCAATCGCGATGCTTCTGTACTGATGTCAACCGTGGAAGCTTAATCTCTTCATTGGCATCGGCCAATAAATCCTTTGCTTCTGTAAATGAATTTGAATTTTTTTTTTCAATATCGGAGATCGAATATCTTCAAAGTGCGATATTACGTTCTCAATATGGTCGACAGCTGTTATTAAGTCACAAAGAGGTGAATGCAAGACTTTATATACTGTTAATGTTGCTGCAAATACCTTCGCTAAAATACAGAGTTATATCACCAATTCGCTGGCAAAAGCAGATCTCGGAAAAGAAGAAGCTTTGGTTGAGGTCTCCATATCCGGATCTGAGCTGAATCGTTTCAAAATCTCAATAATAGATTTAAAAATTTGTTTAAATTTTAATAAGCCGTTGTGTTTTTCCACCCACCGCGTTTTACATTGGTGTGGCCTTAATGCGTGCCTGAAGGAAGTTTGTTTGCTTTGGAGATACTCTCAAATTTCCGATTGCTTTCACAGTTTCTATACAATTTCTTACAGGAGGTATACTACAAAAATGACAAAGGGCCAAGTTTAAAGAATGAGAGTTGCAATGGACAAACAGAGCTCGGAGATATGCTTTCCGTATTGTTGCTTAAACGCCATTGAAAGCGCCTTTCATCACAGCTGCACCATCATACCCCTGTCCCACCATATTGTTGTAGTCAATGCCAAAATTTTTCAGGAACGCTATGATCGTGACAGGCAATGGTTGTGCATTTGTATTATCGACCTTTACAAATCCGAGAAAACCTTCTTTCACCACATAACAAGTTTCGATCTTTTTTGTGTATCTTACAAATAGTGAAAGTTGTTCGTGTCCCGAAATATCAGCAATCCCGTCTACTGAAACATCTTCGATTCATTTAAACATTTTATAATTCCCTTCTGAAATTTTTTCCCACACACTGATATCAGATAATTTTGGAGCAGTTTTTTCGCTGCGTTTGAGCAATTTTGTATCACCACATTTCATTCCCATTCTTAAGATGGCTCTGAAATTACTGTCTTTTGTGTTTGTCTCCTCATCAGTCACAGAAACAGGGCCAGAATCGTTTGTTCCTCTCATAGCAAGTTTTTGACGCCCACTTATAGTTTCCACAATTGATTGTTTCATCCCTGAGTTCGTGATTTGTTATTGGTTCTGCATAGTTTTCAAAAAGTTGGAGCTTCGTAATGGTTTTGCTTCGATTGATGGGATTCACTATTTCAAGTGGCTATATGCATGCCTATTTGACACCTTGAATCAGTTACTAATTTGTAGAAACAGAATTGTCTGAAGTTGATATCCTCTTTCTTCAGAGCATTTTTCATCCCCTAACAGTATTACTTCTTAAATATGTATTTCAGATGACTTCACCATAAAAGTTCGTGTAGAGTCTTTCATGAGGCGCTTTCTATTTTTGAATTCAAATAAAACAAAGTGTGTGAGATAACACCGAATTTTTTTATTCGTTTGGAAGACCTGTTGATTCCATTATGTGTGGAATATAACATCGTCCAAATGTTCGTCGCGGCTTCTCTGAGTGAAACGCATCCGAAACGCCCAATTTTCCATGACTCTGGCGCATGAATCAGGCTGAATTTGACCGGTGGCATGGGTTATGTTGGCTTTGAAGGCAGCTGTGGTTTATGACTTGATCGCATACACATGTGACTTAAGAAAACACACCAAGAAAAAATCTAGCGAGGTGGAATCGCACGATCTCGGTGGCCAGTTCACATCATGCCCAAGTAAGATGACCATGCCCAAGTTGAGAAAAATTGATACTCTACAATTGGGTATACAGAATAAATGAGCTGTTTCCAATAAAAGCAGAAACAAATGCCAAAATTCCAAGATTTTTCGACCATCGTTACCAAAAAAGAGTGAATTCCAAAGGTCATATTATTATATTTATCATAAAACCTATTCTTGTACACGATCATTACAAAGTACTTAGTGATACTTTGGTTTTTTTGACGAGTGTATTCTATTTAAAATTCATTCAAGTATAGTTCAAGTTAACGATGAAGCTTCTGATAATTCCTCTTCCATATTCTCTGTTTCACTATTACTGGAAAATTATTTTTACGCCTGATGCTTTCTTTCAATTTTCCCCAAATCAACTCGATGGGATTGAAAACACAAAAATAAGGATGAAGTTTAGCTCTATTACCTTCTTATCAAATTCAAGAAAATTATTTTTACGCCTGATGCTGTGTTTCAATTTTCCCCACATCAACTCGATGGGATTGAAAACACAAAAATAGGGGTGACGTCTCAGTATGGTGTGTCCATACTTTTCAGCATATACTTTTTCAAATGTATTTGTTATACAAATTGTTATTCATTAAAAAACTTTGAATTTCATCTATTCTCGAATTTTAATTCGCTACTTTAATGAGCTGTCGCGAATGATAGGAGGCGTTGTCAAGAACTACTACACTATTCACATCCAAATTTTGAATCGAAAATATTAGCTTCCATGTTCTTATGATAGTCAACATTGCAGTCCTCAAGTTTTTCTCCACATAATTTCAAAGAATTCGGAACCCATCCTTTACTTCCTCCGCAATGCACAATGATTAGTCGCGATCCTTTGTTTGCATGTATGTTAGGCGTACACATTTTCGAACCATCAGTCCACCCTTTCGTAACTGTGTCGTGATTGTAATACCAAGATTCGTCCAAAAATAAAATGTGCCATTGTTCTTGTCGATATTTAGTTATTTGTTCTAAGTATTTGTTACGTAATTCCACTATTCTTCTGCTTTCCATAACTGCTTAACGTTTGTTTATTATTTTAAATATAAATCCTAGTTTCTTTATCCAATTCTGAACAGTTTTGTCATAGCAGCTCACGTTACGGCCGTTATGATTTCAGTTGTAGGAATCTCATTGCTTTTGTAACAGTCGTATATTGTTTTTTTCGCTGATGTTATTAGATGAACATCTGAAGGTTTTGGTAACCCGCATCAAATTGCGTCTTGCGTTCATAAGGTTTGTTTTTGACTATTTTACGTACAGTTGAGAAAGGAATTTCGGTCAAATCTGATGTTGCTTGTAATAGTTTTTTTTTCATCGAAACCAAACTTGAGATGTAGATTCTTATATATATTGAAACATATTCTCTGTGTTTCAATATTCAAATGCATCCGAATCTTATTTACTAATATCTCTTTTTCGCATTGTTCACCATCGCTACTGAAATCACTACTGCGTTGTTATTTGTAGTACTTGTCCAAGGACGCCACATCTTGAACAGAAAAAAATATATATATATAATCTTGAACCCTTTCACCCTCAGGGTGTCGGGTTATCATTTTATTGTTGCTTTATGAACTTTTTCCATTCCTTTCTATCTCTAATCTCTAGTCAGTGTCTTTACTTCGTTCCGTTGTTTATTTCTTCCTTGTAGAATCTATCCTATCATGTCGTTCCAGGTATTTTCAGGTCTTCCTCTTCTTCTCTTGTTTTGTGTTTTCGCTTCATAGATTTGTTTCACAGGTCTATTGTTTGGCATTCTCTGTATGTGTCCCCACCATCCTAATTGTTTTTGTTCTATAAATGAAATAATGTCTTCTATGTCTAGTTCTTCTTTTATTCGTGTATTTCTTATCTTATCTCTCCTTGTCACTCCTATGATTCTCCTCAGGTATTTCATTTCTGTTGCTTGTATTCTACTTTTGATTTTTTTGTTAATATCCAAGATTCACATCCATATGTTAATACTGGCCTATATATTGTTTTGAATATTTGTAGTTTTGTCTGTCTTGAAATTTCTCTTTTATTCATGAAGTTCATATTCATTGTATAGTACAATTTTATGGTTTTCTCGATTCTGTTGTTAATTTCTGCTTCTTGTCTTCCTTTTTCGTGTATTGTTACGCCTAGATATTTGAAATCTTTTACTTGTTCTATTTTTTCATCATCTATCATTATATTTATTTCTTCTCCCCCTATGGTTATCACCTTGGTTTTATCTTTGTTTATTCTCATTTGTTTTCTCTTCAGTGTTTCATTCCATATTTTTATATTATGTTGTAATCGTTCTTCATTTTCAGCTATCAGTATTATGTCATCGCCAAATGCTCCCTCAGCTATCTCTACTCTTTGCATATTTTTGTATCCAATGCACATTTTTTTGCTATTTCTATCACATTCCTTGATGATGTCGTCCATGAAAATGTTAAAAAGCATTGGGCTCAATGATCCGCCTTGTCTCAAACCCTCTTTTGTTTTGAAACCTTCTGATTTCATGCTGTTCTTGATAACATGATTTCTATTATTTCTACATAAGTTTTTAATCATATTTATGGTTCTTTCATCGATATTTCTATTTTTCAGACTCTCCCATAATTCTGTTCTTGGTACCTCGTCGAAAGCTTTTTCTAGGTCTATGAATGCCAAATATATATTTTGGTTTTCTGATCTTCTCTTTTCTATTATTCGTTTTATTGTGAAGATGTGGTCTTGTGTGCTTCTTCCGGGCCTGAACCCACTTTGTGGTTCTGAGAGTTGTGACTCTATTTTATTCCCGAGTTTGTTGTTAATTATTCTTTCTATTATTTTTGTTATGGTATTCAGTAGCGTAATCCCTCTATAATTATTGCAATTTTTGTAGTCTCCTTTTTTATGTATCGGTGTTATTAGAACTGTTCCCCATTCCTCTAATATAGTTTCTTTTTTCCATGCCTTATTGATTATTTCTAGTAGGCTCTTTCTTCCAGTTTCTCCTAAGTTTTTCATCATTTCTGATGTTATTTTGTCCTCTCCTGATGCTTTCCCATTCTTCAATATTTTAATTACTTCATCTAATTCTTGCATTTCTATCAATGGTTCGCTTTCGTTTAACTGGTTCCTTTCTGTTGTTTCTATTGATCCTTCTTCATTTCCTTGACCTAGTAGTGTCTCGAAACATTCTTTCCATCTCTTCATTATATCTATTTCGTTTGTAATTATTTCACCTTTTGAATTCTTGATTTGTACGTCTTTTACGGGTTTATCTGATCTCATGGATTTTAGTTTTTGGTTACTTTTACTGTCTTCCTCTAGTTTATTACCGAATTCAATTCATGACATTTCTTTTGCTTTATTAACTAATGTTTTTAACTTGTTTTCTTCGGTTTTAATATATTTCATACTGTTCTGTTGTATTATTGTTCAAGTATTTCTTCCATTGTATTTTTTTTTCTTTTATAGCCTCCTTTATGTCATCGTTCCACCATGATGTCTGTTTTCTATTATTATTATTTGTTTTGTAGGTGCCACATGTACTGATAGCTGTTTCTATGATAACATTTTTAGAAATGTTCCACGCTTCTTGTAGTTCTGCTTTCTTAACGACGTTGTATTTGTTTTCAAGTTTTTCGTAGGTAATATCTTTATATCTAGTAGCTACAGTTGTGTCTCTCATTTTATATGATCTGATCGTGATGTGTTCACTTTTCTTAGTCACCGTTTCTTGTTTTATGTCAATAGGAAATGATCACTGTATATTTCTGCTCCCCTTCAAACTCTAACATCTAGAACATTGTTCCTATTTTCTTTCTATACCAGAATGTAATCAATTATTGATTTTTCCCTCTGCTTTCTTGTACTCTTGTGAATTTATGTATATTTTTGTGTTGGTAAAATGTATTTGTAATGATCAGGTTTTGTAGTTTACAGTATTGAAGCATTCTCTTTCCATTGTCATTTCTGGTTTGTTCTCCATATTTTCCTAGCATTGTTTTATATATATGGTCCTGTTTTCCCACTCTGCTATTGAAATCTCCCATAACTATTATTGTTCCTTTTGCATTTTCGGTTATTTCTGTCAATTTTTCCCAAAATTTTTCTTTTTCTTCTATTCTTTCATTTTCATCTGGTCCGTATATTGCTATTATTGTACTCATTTAAGTATTTATAACTGCACCAATATCGAATTTCAACACTCAAAACGCGATCAGTTCCTGAACTGAACACGACAGCGATATCCATCCCCGCATTCCCGATTTCTATTCGTCACCGTAACATGACTTCAGATTTAATTTTATGACTCTTCACCCAATCATAAAACTCTGTTAGTAAAACGAACCGCCAAGTCTACAGTGCACGTGGACAAGTTCGCTGCCGATTCATTTGTATGTATAGATTTTTTGGCATTTGAGATTTAAGAGTGCACAATATCTATTACTTCGATGATCATTACAAAGTATCTGGTGAACCTTTGTTTGTTTTGAGGAGTGTATCATATTTTGACTTCAAATAAGTAATATACTTGATTTGATACTTCTACTGAAGAGTTAAGGCATGGAATGATTGAATAAAATCCAAAACGTAAGTAAAAGAGTTTGAGTTCTTTAGTTTCTACGAAAAAAGAAAATTTGATAAACTGACTCGGACGAATTTTTTTTAATATCCAGTTTTCATCGATTCCTCAACTCACCTAGTAAATACATCGGGGTAGTGCGTGCGTGAGAATGCTTTTTCCAATTCCTCCAGCTGATAGCTGGTGAACGTCGTTCTATATCTCCGTTGTTTTCTCTTCGGAGCGAATTCATCCGGCTCGGGTTCACTACCGTCACTTTGCTCCTGACCAGGTGGTCTGGGTTCTACTCCAGCATTTGGTATGATCTCTTCAGAAACTCCCATAATGTCAGGGTTGTTATCGGAGGAAATAGATTCTGAAAAAGAAATCAGTGTTACAGAACCAAGTTCCATTATCCACAATGAGTTATCAAATGCGACACCAACTCAAGTTTTGAAACTTAATATTAATAAATTAATATTAGAAAAAAATGGATAACATAAGGAGTATTAACATTCATATCACAAAAAAATTATTTAAGCAAACGTTCACGGGATAATCCTTACGATGTACAAATTGAAAGACTTTAAAATGATTGTAAAATGATTGTAAATATGAACTAAGAAACTTCATCAAAGCAGCAAAAAATAGTTTTTTCAAAATGAAATAAAGAGAAATCAAAATAAGTCCAAAGCTCTGTGGGAATGTGTAGATGAAGTCTGTAACAGAAAGAGACCACAAAGACATATTAATGAAACTGATGAAAATGTTGAGAGGTGAAGAAATACTTTTTCAATTTTTTTTCACATATTCAATGTCCAAAAAGTTGTCATTTTGATATCGAAGATTTCTTTCAAAATTAAAATTTCCAAATTGGATATCCTCACGTAGCACATGTATGCTGTTTCATCCGTTGTTATGTTTTATATGTATATTTATTATGTCCTTTTTTATATTGCAGCCCTCGATAAAGCTAATAAACATTAGCGAAAGCTCGGGCAGCTAAAAAGAGTAATATTTTATTCTAAACCGACCGAATCCCTGAAAAACCACTCTTCTATATATATACATATCGAGTGGTCCAACGAAAAGTATGCACCTTGCTTTTCTCCTTTTTTTGTAACTTAACGCAAAAATGTTCGCACAGGTCACTTTTGCTTTTGAGGGGGACATATTTTAGATCAATTTTTCTATCTGCCCTTCAACTCCCTAGCGATGGTGAGTAACAACCCTAAAATTTCAATTGGAAAGTGGGATCGAGTGATATATCATTTGAAAGGGCACAAAATTCTCTTTTCAATGATACCTAATTTGTTGTATTTACTTGAATAGTTATAAAAAAAGCAAGAACATTTACTCGATATTTTTGGTGTTAATGAAAATGCGGAAAAAACGGCATTTTTATCACTACTACATTCCTCAATTTCTCTCGTGCGTTTTTTGGTTCAAATAACAACAGCAGGTGTACAAAAAGAATTTAGGCGAACGTTCATTGATTCAGTTCGGTTGCTTTTGAAATTTTTTCAACTTTACTGTAGAAATGGTTTATTCCATTCCTGAACGAGTTGAAATTGTTAAACTTTATTATCAATATAATAGTTATGCTAGACTTACTGCTCGCCTCTTTAATAACAGTCATGTTGGAAAAAATGTGAATGATTCGTACGTTGTCAAGTTAATCCAAAAGTTTGTCGATACTTTGAGTGAAATACAACAAATTAGGTATCATTGGAAAGATAATTTTGTGCCCTTTCAAATTATATATCACTCGACCCCACTTTCCATTTAAAATTTCAGGGTTGTTACTCACTCTCGCTAGGGGGTTGAAGGCACAGGTAGAACAATACATCTAAAATGTGTCCCCCTCAAAAGCAAAATTGACCTGCCCGAGCATTTTTGCGAGAAAAGCAAGGTGCATGAAATAAATAGATAAGTACTTTTTCATCATTCCCATATTGATTTCAATTCAAGAGCCACCGGTAGACAGCTGTTTCAGCCTATTGGGCATCGTCAGTACCGGGCAGGCGGTCCTCGATTGAAGACAAAATGAGAAAAAACCAAGAAAGTACTTGATAAAAATAGCTGCGTAAACGCAA
>NW_019289957.1:68150-86140 GCF_000500325.1 Leptinotarsa decemlineata | reverse complement strand
TATATATATATATTGGCTAAAACAGGTGTTTAACTTTCAAGCATCCTTTCCAATGATCAGCTAAACATGCCCTACATTTATGGAGTATGTGAAAGTGATAGTGTAATCTATATCGCGACAGGTCATATTAGACACTCGGTATACCACAAAAGTTTTAATGAAAACTATACAACGGAAAGTGATATTGAAGAAGCAATATTCAAGAAGATTGATTATTCTAGTACAAGAATACTTTGTTGGGAAATAATAATTTTTCTGAACATAAAATTTTAATTAGAATATAGTTACCAGCTAATTGCTACGTGTCAGTGATTTTTTTGTTGTTACGTAAGCAAATTAACGGAGCTAATGATATATAATGAATCATGGAAGTTTTTATTAATTAAATTAATTAATTTCCATGTTTCAGAACAATTACAGACAATAAAACATTTATAGCCGAGCGAAGGTCATAAGGAATACAACTAAATATCTCATTTTGATGTTGAAGTAGTACATGAACAATAAGAGACCAAAAAACTAAATGCTGCGCGATTTGAGGAATGAAAATGACAATTTCATTCCTTGTATCCGAGAGAGCAAAAAGGGAATTCCTGCAGAATACGCGTACGTCTATTATCTTTTTCAATTTAATTAAAACATAAAATAACCATAAGCCTACGTTGATGAAATAATTCGCACACGTCACATTCTTGTTCTGGCCGACAATGTCATTAAAATAAAACATAAGCAGTAATTTATTGTTGTCTCAAATAAGGTCACTTCTGTTTCTCATGTCGATGTCGGTAGAGTTCTTCGAAAATAAACTTTCACGAATACAAATAATTTTTCGACAAGACATAATTCGAAAGTAGATTATGAATATATGTTTTTTATAGTGAAAATGGGTTTTGAGCTGTCAGGATCATGAATACTTCCTGAAATGATAAAAAATGAAGCCATATTAATATACGTTGACATGAAATTAATGTCCAAAAGCAAATATTTTTCCCTAGGATATTTTTTATTCATCAGATTGTTCAACAGAAAAATACTACCTCTTTGAATATACGAAAAATTTCAGGTTTTCTGCTCCTCCACAAACGACAACCTTCAGAAATAAAAACAAGAATAACGAAATTCTACGTGCGATTCCTAGCGTGAAACTGAGACTTTTGATAAGAATGCAGGTGGTGGAAGACCAGAAACTGTAACAACGCCTGAACTAGGAGAAGCTATACTTGATGAACCTTCAAATGGTACCAGAAGATTGCACCTGGAAGTCAGCCCAAAAACCGTATGGATATAGTTCTAAAAAGAAACCTTCTATACCCATATTACCTACAGCGGGTCCAAGCTCTGCTGCCTCGGGATTTTTACCGAAGATTATTGTTTTGCAGGTAGTTGATTTACCAAATATTTTATTCACGAGATGGTATTATGAATTTTCACAATGACCATTTTCGGGCCGACGAAAATCTCTACGTTATTGAAGAAAGTCATCCTTCAGCAACAATTTTCTATGATCCTTTGTGTAGGAATGACTGGTGACAGCTTAATTGGCCCATTTTTTCTACCAGAAAGATTAAAAGGTGATTCCTTCACTGACTTATTGCGAGATCATTTACCCATTCTGCTGAAAGAAGAGCCGGTATTTGTAAAAGGCAATATGTGGTTAAGAGAGTTGAAACTTTCTATGTTTTTTACCACTTTCATTTGTAACTAACTTTAGTTACAGTAACGTTAGTTACAAATAAAAGTGGTAAACAGTGGTGGACAGTTTCAATTCTCTTGTCTTCATTATGATTTCCTACCACGCAGTATCCATCAATTTATTCAGTGTTCTTGCTCGTCAGCATTTTGACATCAGCTAACCTTATTGCTGGATTCGACGTGCAGGACGTCAAAATTGGCCAGTCAAAGTCAGGACTTTGCAGTCCTGACTTTTTGTCTGAAGGCTCTTGTTTATAAAGTACTATATGTGGATGACTTGAGGAATCGAATAATTGACAATTGCAATGTCATTAGGAATACTCCAGGTATATTTGAAAGTGGCAGACAATCAATGACAAATCGATTGCAGTCCTGTATTCTATCTCAGAATTCAGATTGCTTTCGTTAAATGACCTACGTAAAATTATAATTTCCTTGGATAATAAGTTTCACCACCACTTCACTCGAAATAATAATAACTTATATATTAACAGAACAAAAAACAAAAATACTATGAACTCATTGTTTTTCAAGGGTTTTGATCGGTTCAACAAATTACCTAATGCAATTAAAAATAGCCCATCTCTGAACATGTTCAAAAATGAACAGAAGAAATTTGTTTTAAATGAACAAATATGATATGTATTATGTCTTTGTTACCTATAGCTGTAATTTGTATAATTCCATTCATCTAATGTTCGTTATATATTTCAAATAATTATGTAATTTATCTTTCTACATGTTGCATTGAAATTTTTCGAATGTATAATGTTGCTGTTTTTGTAGTAATGTCTTTAAAAATATTTTATTGAACTTATGTTTGTCATACATTTAAGTCATTCCTAGATGTAACACATACCTTTTTTTATTTCTACCATTCTATTTGATTTGTATATTATTAGGATATCCTATTTAAATAAAGATCTATCTATAATAATAATGATAATTTCAATCTAGGTAGGATTAAATACGAGCCTTATTACTTCTGATAACTGTAGCAAATTTCAATCAAATCGATGTAGGAACATTCATGATATTTTAGAAATACCGTTGTTTTAACTTCAACGCTCTGTATCTCAGAAATGAAGCAACTCCGGACATATGCTCATGAGAACTTAATTCCTTAAAACGACCTAACGAATATAATAATAATAATAAAAAGGTTTCTTTGAATAAAAATCAACATCATATTTTATAAACTATGTAAAATAAATAAAGAAGGAGAGTCATTGGCTGTCCGTGGTGTGGGTAGTTTATTAATAGCTATGTAATACAATGTAGGTTGTAATTTTTAACATACAGTGTGACCCATTTTTAATGGAAACACCCCCCTAAAATTTGAAGTTGTAAACCGATTTTAATAATTTTTTTTGAAATGTCAAGTACCAAAAGGTTTACCTTGGGACAAAATTTGAAATGTTTATTAAAGTTTTAGGGCATACTACGATATTTTTTCTTAGTAGAAAATCGGAATTTTTTATTAGCGATTTTTTTATTGGAAAAATCACTATGCCACTGGATTCAGAGTGCCTCTGAACAGGTGTGACCAAAATTTCATGAAAAAATATTCATTATTAACAAAGTTATGACAACTCAAAAATTCGAAAACTCACACAGCTAACAGTTACAAAAACACCCTATACAGATCGTCCTCGTATTAGCTGCGGTAGCGGTACGGTAAATAAAATAAATAAAATATTCAATGAAACTGGTGCAGTATCAAAAATGATGTTAATAAGTAATCCTGTACAAAGACGAAACAGGAATGACAGGAATGATCAAATCATTTTAGATTATTTCGGAAATAATCCTAATGCCAGTATGACAAATGCCACTTTAGATTTGAATATTCCACGAGAAACTATTCGGAGATGTCTCAAGGCGAAGAATATTAAACCTTTGAAGCCAAAATTTTTACACACACTTCAAGAAGGCGACGAAGCAAGACGCGTGGAATATTGTATATGGGCCCAAGGGGAATATTTAAACAATAGAAATTTCCTAAAAAATATTTTGTAATGAACGATCAAATTTAATTGTCCAGTTAGATGGGTGTTCAGTTCATTATGCCAGAGCTGTGAGGCAATGGCTTAACGAACATTTTCCAAACCGATGGATAGGTCGTGGTAGTCCGTTTATAGAGTGGCCACCAAGATCTCCAGACCTCACAGTTTTGGACTTTTTTCTCTGGGGACTCACACAAAAGGTTTACAAAAACCGCTCAAGAGATAGAAATGAACTTTGTGCAAGAATTCGACAGGTATGTGCAGATATTAGCCCTCAAAGAACTAAGGAACGTAATCAGAAACATTCGTAAGCGCTACGACACATGTATCGAAATACGTGGTGGATTAGTAGAGGCTACTAGAATATGAGTTAGAATTAATTTTTGCTCTAAATCGAAATATTTCAATAATTCGTTATTAGTTACGTTTATTAAAATTTTTTGCTTCATTGTCAGTTGAATTATGTGAATGAAATTCCGTTATTTTCATCAAAAATATTTACACTATTTGTTTTTTTTTCATCTGGCGGCACTTTATTGTTGAAATCATAAAAAAAAAGATATATTGTGACTGTTAGCTGTGTGAGTTTTCGAATTTTTGAGGTGTCATAACTTTGTTAATAATGAATATTTTTTCATGAAATTTTGGTCACACCTATGACACTCTGAATCTAGTGGCGTAGTGATTTTTTCAATATAAAAATCGCTAATAAAAAATCCCGATTTTCGACTAAGAAAAAATATCGTAGTATGCCCTGAAACTTTAATAAACATTTCAAATGTTGTCCCAAGGTAGACCTTTTAGTGCTTGACATTAAAAAAAAAATATTTAAATCGATTTACAACTTCAAATTTTAGGGGGGGGTGTTACCATTAAAAATGGGTCACACTGTAGATACAATTAATACAGTAAAATTCATTGCACCACTAAAAGCTTATTATAGATCATTTTAAAAAAAGATTACGACAGAATTAGTAATAATAATGTTTTATTACCAAGTGCAAAGATTTTGTGAAGTTTACAGAATATAACCTACAGTAAATAAACATGAATCCCACAAAAACTGGAGGTTGTACATGGGAATCCGGTAAGTAAACATGTATCACCCTATGAAGTTTCGTACCCTAATTAGGAAACACCCTGTATATTAAAAAGTACATGAGACAAAACTGTCCTCATAGAACTTTTTTAAACTGTATAATAGGGTCTACCACATAATAAATTTTCAAAATTTATAGTTATCCGTCAAAATTTTATTATGGCCAGGTGAATTATTAAACATCTCAAGACCATTAGGATATAACGAATTCCATACCTTAAAGGGTATCGACGGCACTCTTACGGTATTGAAGAGACACCAGTGATTATCCACTGAGGGTTTCAAATAACAAATACGAAAAATAAAATAATGTTACTAATAACACAATCACAATTACTCACATAAAAACAATTTGTTGTAATATTAAAAAAATGAAAAAAATAAATGTCATTCTTGTGCTAATAGACAAAATCAAAGGTTACAAAATAGTTAAGAAACAAACAAGAAACAAACAAAATAAGGAGATGAAAATATTGACTAAATAATAGAATAGAATAATATACATAGTTCATATTTAAGTAGTGTGAGATTCAAATTTCATGAATTGTAACTGTTTCCACTCTTTTGTCTTGTGTTATTGAGTTAAATTTATTTATTTATTTATTTATTCATTTATCCTGAATATATACAGACAGAGTCCAATTACATATACACAGTACCTAAACTACACTAAACCTAACATATATATAGATAAAAAGATACAATTGACACTAAAATTATTATAAATATAAAATCCCTATGATGAAATATATACAATCATTGCAAATAGGTGTTAAAAAATATAGGAAATAGAAACGGGCTAGTGTGTAAATTCATAATATATATGTCATATCTGTAAAAATAAAAGAAACATGTAACATTAATTCATTCTTATTGAATAGAGAATAACAGAGATCTGAGATTGGTTGGGGTAATGTTTAAAATATCGATATCAGTGTTTTCAACTAATTTGTTTGTATTTATCAAGGAGCAATCAACTGGAGAATTTACGTTGAAGTTATGAAATATGCAATCTCTTCGCCTCAGGCGGATATCTGGTATACTGAAATTGATGGAAGCGAGTACATCGGGAAGAAAAATGTTGTTTCGTAATAAATTGAATAAGAATAATATTTGAAAATTTTCTCGACGTTTTTTAAGGGTGCTCAAATTGAAATCTTCCATTTGTTTTACATAGGATATCATAAAAGGGTATATTCCATATTTTTTTAGATACATTGACCTGAGATATCGTTTTTGTACCTTTTCCAGCATATCAGAATGCGTCAGCGTTTGGGGTGACCATATTACACATGCATATTCGAGTTTTGAACGAATGTAAGAATTAAAAAGTACTTTATAAGTCTTAAAGGTAAATTCATGACAGGTCCTGAGGATGAATCCAAGCCGTCTGAAACATTCCGCTTGCAGTCTTTCAATATGTTCACTGAAGTTGAAGTTTGAAGTAAACACTACCCCTAGATTCTTGATTTCATTGACTCTCTCGAAATAATATCAATGTTATAGAGTCTCTTGAAAGGGTTTCTTTTCTTTTTTCTTTTCTTATGGACATTCTCTCTAGGTGAGTTTATTATGAATATGACTAGTTTATTTCTGAATTGGTTGATATTTCGGATCTGTTGAATATTCGAAGCTTAGCTGTTGTATATTATGTGGATTATCATCGCAAAACATCCTGAAGCTAGCTTTTTATTGAGGGTTACAATGTGATCGGCGAATTTAAGTTTATTGCCAATCATTACCACCACAAATTTAGAACTGGATCTGTTTTCAATCATCTCGTCTGCGCCTTTGTTGTTATTGATATGCTTTACCATATTTTTATATTTTTTATAAATGACCTTAAGATCTCGTGGATATTACATACAGTTTCATTACGTCATAATATTGTGGTATCATCGAAGAGTAGGTTAAATCGTTTATGTATATCAAGAAAAGTATCGGTCTCAGTATTGAACTTTGTGGTACGCCATTCCTGCTGAGAATGATGAGGTTTTCACAATCTGACTTCTTCTTGTGAAATAATTCTTGAACTCTTTATGAGTAATTCCACGGATGACCCAGTGCTAGAGTTTTTTCCGCAGTATTCCGTGATCTACACAGTCAAAGGCTTTAGCACAGGACACAGAAAACTGCTGCTGGTGACTCTTTTTCATTGATGCTTTCATAAATATTGTATAACAAAAAAAAGATAGCAGCGTGAGTGTTCTTTTGATCAGTTTCTCTATTAGTTTGCCTAGAGTCGTGATGAGACATATAGGGCGGAAGTTTGCTGATTGATTACACGCGTTGTGTTTTCATTGGATTATTTTTTTGATAATTTTGACCTGCAGCACACAGTTTGATTAACATAATTTACCCAAGCTAAATGTATGTTTATTGCTAGGCTCGCTCTCTGTGAAGTTAAAATGAGTCGAGTTGGCCAAACTTGTTTACCTGACACCTGCCCAGTCTGATCACGAATGTTGTTAAATTAATATTGCCTGCGAAAACTAGGACTGACACTGCGGGATTCTTGTTTTTCTGACCATTTGAAGTGCCATAAAAATATATAATAAGAATAACTTAAAAGTAAGAAAATATTGTAATTATACTGTTCTGAATACTAATTTCGTTAAAAGATTTGCATCCGAAACGCAATTACTAATTCTGTTGTTCTGTTTGATGATGGATAAGAGCTCATTGATCATTATTTCCATATTATGGAGTCCGTCTCGAAAGAAACAGTTGATATATGACAAGTTTTCTTTCAATACAGGCCGTTGCTTTCATCATGTGGGATTCTAAACAATCTAAACCGTGACAGATATTTTGTTCAAGGACAAAACACAAGTACCTTCGCTTGTGTTAGTGGTGGAATGGTGGATTTTGTAAAGTTTCGAATAACAGCTTTTGATACCGATCAGAAAGATCTGGACTCGTCGGGATTGAATGGAACAAAAGTAATCATCTAGAAGAATAGAACTGTGGTCAAACAAAATTCACAAGGGCTTTCGTTCTTTTCGAGTTATACAGAGAGAGTTGAAAATGCTGCTTTGTTTTTTATACAAATACAATTGTTATTTCGGAAAAAATATGATTCAAAACAATAGACTTTTGATTAAACATTTCTTGTCAACACAGCTACCATCAGCTTTTGCAGATAAGGACTGTCTCTTTCATCACAAATATCGATAAAACTATAAAATCTCAATTCACCGGTATATCACACTTGATATTTTTATAGCGTTTTATTAAAATCAATAGCATCATTAAGGAAAAAGATCAAATAGAAAAACAATTCATTTTATAATGGTTTTTTGAGGAGAATGAAACTGAAACAGGAGAAATTAGGATTTTCATGATACAAACATTTTAAAAAAGTGAAAATACGAATACTCGTTATGTTGGGGTATTTTATTATCGAAATTATTTGGTAATGAATTGAATAATTGAATACGTTTCGAAGAATTCAAAACAACTTATGGAAGAACTAATGACAGGCTGTTATTAATAACTGTTGTCACTTAATAATTTTCCCTAATTTTCGATTATTTTTGTTGAACATTAGGGGCCAGTCATTTTTAGTTTATCACGCGATAATTACAGGGAATGGAAGTCCAATACAATGTATTACTCTCAATAATTAAGTACATTCATTTCATCGTAGTTATTTGAATTCAAACTGCATTGATGACGAGATTAAATAGGATTTTCTTCCATACAAATTCAACATTCGTACAAAAATTTGTGAATGAAATCACTTCCAATAAATCGATGAATGTAGCCGTTACTAGGAAATCATAATGAAGAGAAGAGAATTTAAATTTTCTATGTTTTTTACCACTTTTGTTTGTAACTAACGTTACTGCAGTTTATTCCTATAAGGACATTTTCAAACTTATACATTGAGGTGACTGAAAATATTTCATGATGAATTTCATCAGTTCGTACTTCCATTGTCTGATATTATATAAAATGATTTGAAATTCCTGAAAGAACTAAAAAAGAAGAAATTAAAAATTAAACATGAAGAATAAAAATGAAGAGCTGAGAAAAAACAATTATATTAAGCAAAGAACCTGAATTCAAATAATAGTGAAATAAAATACAAGTAGAAATGGAACAAATTGGAAAAAATTAAATTAAAATAAAATTAAAAAATTGAGAGATTTCAATCCAAGTTAGTTCATGACGTTTCAATTGTTAGTATCAACAATTATCTTCGGGTGATGGCAGTCATCACCCGCCGCATGTTCAATAAACACCCTGTTTATGAGCTATAAATGAAGTGTATAATAATAATTCCTACTGTTTTTTCTGTATATAACCTTCCACAATCTTTCTTTAGTGGGATACGTTTCAAAATAAATCTTTTTCCATTTTTAAAACCTGAAATTCACTATAAAACTTTCGCCCAAAAAATACAGAAAAAAGTATTCATTCCTCTACAAAAAATGTATTTTGAAGGCTTTAATAATAATGAAATATAGAAATTAAATAGTGAAATTAAAAAATGAAGGCACATGTAAACAGGTTGGGTGAATCTGAAATTATATGTGTTTGTCTGGTTACGATTTCACAAACCGTTATTATAACACCTCGATACGTGTTTCGATTACCAAGTGATCATCTTCAAGGGGAACATTAAATTCAATAATATTTCTCCTGAAGATGAACTCTTGGTGATCGAAACATCTTTGAAATGACAAGTACATTCAAAGTTATCTGTGAACTGTATTTTTAGTTGATCGTCAATGATATCAAAGCGTATTTTTCTTTATAATGAAATATTTCAAACGGTGGAACAATTTCACAATCGATTTGACAATTTTCATTTTAATATTTTTGATTCAAGTAACTAATATACGGAAATTGGACGATTTATTGCCACTTTCCCTCGATGGTGAGGTCATTCCATTTGGAACGGAGATGAAATGTATTGGCATTATCCTTGATAGAAAAACTCACCTGAAACACTCATTTGGAAAAAGTTCTTCACTGATTCTATTCACATATCGAAGGATTTGTGGTTTAAGTCCAAAACAAAACCACTGGATTTATGTGATGATTGTCAGACCAATGATCACAAATGGAGCAAATGCCTGGTGGTCAAAGGCTTTACAGAAAAAGACCATCAGTGATGCTATCAGTACCACACCGTCGACGACCATGGAGATCCTTCTAGATAAAAATATTCTCGGACATTCAAGTCTAAACTGAAATCTTTTCTGCTCCTGAATGCCATTCTATGAAATAAAGGAGTTCACGATGTGGTGCCCTATTGACGATTTTAAATCTATTGGATAGTTTTATGAAAGTATTCTTATATTTTACGAACATTAATAATTTTTATATTTCATTTTAACAATAAGCAAAATGTAACTATATTATTTTGACTTGTCAATCCATTGTTTAATTGGTGTCTGATCAATAAACTTCTATCTTTCTATCTATCTAATATACGGAAACCAAGGGCTGCATAGTGATGTGCATTATGTTTTCCACCATTATTGATTTCAACAAATATTTGAGTATTTCGTGGTAGGGTTTTTGAAAACTGTGTGTCTATCATAGTCACTCTAATCATAGCTTCCACTAGTAACAACCAAATTCATTCCATGAATCATATGTGGATACAAGCAAATAAATGTAGTAATTCTATTTCCATAGAGAAACCGCCTTCAATTCTTGTACAGGTAGTTCTTCATCAAAATCACTGAAGTATTTTTTCAAGAATTTACTGTGCAGGGGAAAATTACATAAAAATATCTTTACCCATCATTGAGACTGATTAAAGGTCTTAGGTTTTTGCCATGTTTTTGACAAGATCGCGCTTCCACTCCAGTAAATAAACTAATTGTCGAATGCCTCGGTAAATGAAGATACCAAGAGTAGCGGCAAGTTTTTAAATTGTCATAGCACGCATATTTCTCCGTAGCAGTTCGTTCCCTTGGCCAAAGAATCATATTTCATTGTTGAGTAACACGAATAACGAAATGAAAAAAATACGATTGATTGCCCCTCTTTCTCTCTATATTATTAAAAATTGCACTGAACTAAGTAGGAAGTTATTCATAGATTAGAATATTTTTTTGTCAGTGAAGACAGTGAGAAATAGCGGAAAATCAAGTTTTAACACGCTTCTTTTACTTGTGATGCACTGTTTGGGACCTTTGGTGTAGTAATGAATATTACTGGAGTTTTTTCCCAACACCAAATCGCTATTTTTAACACCTCGACACGTGTTTTGATCACCAAGTGATCATCTTCATGGGAATGATCAAACTAAATATACTTATAATGTCATCCTTATTTATACCATAGATACCTCTTCTCGGTACCAGCGTTTTAATTGTCTTTAATTAATTACCCAATATTACCTTATCTACTAAAGTCATGTAATGAGGAGCAAAGATGGAGGGTTAGAATACGAAATATTTAGAAAAGAAACAAGCACGTACAGGTATATTCCTGACAGTTCACATCACTGTGGACAGCAAAAACGTGCGGGGTTGAAGTTTTTAGTGCATCGTCTTTTGACTTTCTCTCTAACACATGATAGGTTCACAAAAGAAAGACGTGCAATACAGGAAATAGCAGCCACTAACGGTTTTCCGAGGGGTATTGTGGATGACATAACAAGGAAGAAGATGTTTAGGTTAAGAATGAACGAAATCTCGACTTTCAGAAAGGACAACAACCAAGATAAATACATCTCAGTTCCATACCACCAATATACGAAGAACTTTGGAAAGATTTTCAAGGAACTAGGTATGAAGGTGGTTTTTGAAACAAGTCATATACTACAGAACCTTTTGGGAAGTCCAAAAAACAAAGTCGAGAATTCGGAAAAGTCTGGAATTTACGAAATTGAATGTAAGGACTGCGATGCAAAATAGTATGGACAGACAAAAAGATCTATTGAAGTAAGATATAAGGAACACATAGCACACTTAAAATGTGGAAGACCTGAAAAATCAGCAGTCGCCCATCACATTTTGCAATAAAATCATTCCATAGACTTTAGTTCATTAATATTAGTTAGACAAGTTAACAACAACAGGCATCTAGATGTCTATGGTAGTGTAGAAATAAGTAAATATAATAATATTATGAAAAACGATGGTGGACCAATACCTAATAGTATACTATATAGCTTGTTAAAATAATATATTAATTATTAGATTTACCTGACTATTACATAAGGACATATTGTAAAATTAATTTAAGAGTAATATAAGGCAATATTGTGAAACTAATTCAAGACAGGCAGGTACCTAGAACAGGTATCTATGGTATAAATAAGGATACCATTATAAGTAATTTTAGTTTGATCTTCATTTTGAAGATGATCACTTTGTGATCGAAACATGTGCCGAGGTGTCAGTTTGGTGTTGGGAAAAAACTTCAGTAATATTTACGCTTTTTCCAGCTCCACTTGTATGTTTGTTGTTACCTAATCCTTCAGACTCGATTTTAACTAACTTTAAACGGACATATGTATTTTAAACTGTGTACCCTCATCAAGAATCGGTGACATTACAATATTGTAATCCTTCAGACTCGATTTTAACTAACTTTAAACGGACAGATGTATTTTAAACTGTGTACCCTCATCAAGAATCGGTGACATTACAATATTGTGGATTGAAGCGCAAGTCGTAATCGTCCATGACTGAAAACAAACTTTTTTTTCATTTGTGCCTCCCTTGGATGTGGTATCTGTTTCCCAGATTACTTCTCAGAAATAGAACTTTCATTCCCCGTTACCCGTTACAACCATGATAGACATAAAATCTACCGTCGACAGTTGATAAGGCAGATATTTTAAGTGTGCTAATTGCCTCAATTATCCAAGTACACGTGGGCACTATCTAAGGAACCATAACTGATTTAGTGAACCATTGGCGATTTCACCTTAATATAGGCATAAACTGAAACGACCATGGGCTAATCTGGCATGGTCAGCCAGGGAGTTTCTTTCGATAACGTTCCTTAGAGAAAAACATTTCGAATACTCAGTTTCATCACTGATACAAACTACCTTTCTGGAATCGAACACTTATGCCCTGTTTATCCGTTACAACCATAGTAGTCAAGGAAAATTACATCAATTACATGGCAATGTAACTTCTGGGCAAACAGTACAATTCTGGTCTCATAGATGTAGCTATGGCGCTCTTCTGTATACATTCAATTTGAAACTTGACACACGTCAAAATAACTTTCAGTAGATTGGCACGTGATGTACTGAAAATTGTATCCCTCCAATGATTCACGATAAATTATTTCGTGAACATTACTAGAGTTTTTTTCCCAACACCAAACCGTTATTTTAACACCTCGACACAGTTTCGATCACAAAGTGATCATCTTCAAGAGGATATAATCCAACACAGTTCGTGGTATTAGCCAGGGGAGTTGTTGTTTTCACTCCATTAACCTACAGTTTTCAAATATGCCCACTGAAAAGTTTACTTTCCTTATACTAGGAATTGGTCAAATTTCGATTATGCGATTCGTTAGTTACCTCGTTCACAGGCAGATGGGGCGATGACAAACATATTATTTGTCGTTCATTCGAGGCTCATTCGAGGAATGATACTCTTAAGGAATTCGATTTTCAATTATCGGAAATCATCGACTTTATGTTAATTATAGAAACTACCTTGTATTGACGAGTGGCCACACAGCCCGAAACCGGTCTGCGAGTGTGCCAATAATTGAAAATCTATTGCGGCAGTTGTTTCGCCAACAGCATATGCAGGAATAACTTCAGTGATGAATACTGCACTGACACCTGTCGGATATAATCCAAAGCCCTTCGTGATATTAGCCAGGGGAGTAGTTGTTTTCTGATAGGTGCCAGTCCATAAACCTACTGTGCAGGTAAGGGAAGACTGGCCTGAACTAATTGTTCCAATAGATGATTTGACATGTATACTCTACAAAATTCAACTCAAATGTTTCAAATTTTTTCAACAAACTATACTTTAATCCCAAAATAGTAGGCACTAAATTCTCAGAAATGACTAATGTTTCTGCCTCGATCTATCTCTTGCTGTGTCATACGGAAATTATATTAAACAGATGAGGAAAAATTATGATAAAAAAATAGAATCACAACCTTGACAACAATGGTTTTGTTTTAATGTAATAATATTTCTGAGAGTTTAGTGCCTACTATTAAAAAACTGTACTGAAGTTGAATCGTAGCGTACAGAAAAATTCCAATACAGGGTGTTTCAAACGAAGATGGCTACATTGGGGCAGTTGCGCATTTACCTGACTAGCAAGCAATATGCCTTTGAGGAAGTTCTGCAATTCCGGAGATATCCGGAAGAAACAGAAATTTCGGAAAATGGTTTTTTTTTTTTCTGGCTTTATTTTTCGAAGGATTCGAAAATTAATTACAGTTCCACATTGCCATGTGGTTGTCGTCTTCGATGTCCTAACACTGTTTCTATCGTATTTGTAATAAATTTGTATCACATCTCTTTTTTCTTCATTCGTGAAAGCCATTTTTCGCCAAAAATTCAATGACTTGTACAATAAGAAAATGTCATTGAGTGTAACAAATTGAAAGTCAAACTTAGAAACATCAAAGTCAAAGCCTATTATGATAAGAATTTTTTTTTCAATATATCCAATTTTTCTAAAAAAAAGATTCCCTCATTCATGTTTTTGTATCAAGATGGAGTAGTAGAAAGCCAAAAACTTTCTTTCCCAAACAAAAATAATAACTTATGATATATCATTGAAAAGGTAAAATCTGATTCTATTCAAAACAAAAAGAATCCAATGTAGCGCCCATCAGAAAAAATAAAGTTGATCTTGGTGGCGGGAAGACGAAACGTCGGATATGAACTCTGAAAACACCATTATGTAGCAGGAGAAAAGTGGCAATGTGGAAGTGCAATTTATTTTCGAATCCTTCAAAAATAAAGGCAGAAAAAAAACAACCATTTTCCTGAATTTCTGTTTCTTCCGGATACCTCCGGATATACTCGGAATTTCAAAACCTTCTCAACGGCGTATTGTTAGTAAGATAAATGCGCAACTTTGCCCCGATTTAACCATCATAGTATCTCTCAGAGTGTCCGAAATCCCAATGGCGAGGAGCGAACATGAAACACCCTGTATATGAAGCATATAAGAAATTACTGTGAAACTATCATTTATATTATTGTAATTTGTACTTAATTTAATGCAAAATTGTTGACTCTGAGTGTTCGCATATTCTGTGAAAAATATAGAAAATGTATATCAACTAATCTGAGAATAATACAGAATGTGTAAATTACTTCATCAAAAAAATGTTCAAAGTTGCATGCAACTCAAGCGCTGGCAAACATTTAATGCGTTCAGAAATAGTAGGTAATATGATATAACCACATCAACGTAATTAAATTCTCGTTATAATCCCATTCCATTGTTATAGGAAATTGAATTAGTGAATCTTTCCGGAAGATACATATACAGCTCAAATTATCATTATACTTTTTTTCATGTGTGCAGTTAGCCTATAGAGCCCAAAGAATATCTAAAACTTTTTTCATGGAATTCCATATATCATTTATCATTTATTACGTGTGAAATTTATTGGTGGCACAGGAAACATTTTGAAAAATACTCTAATATGATCAGGAATCAGGATCCCTAAATTTTTATTTCAATTCATTTCTTTTTTGGGAATCCTATAGAGAATTATGTTAAGTCTCTTACATAAATCAAATAGAGTGAAGATTTCTATAACTGAAATCATGTTTCATCGGGGTATCCGTGTAGCTCCCTGTTACAATTCGCCTTTTGAGATTATCAATATCAGCAGCACGCATATGAAATATCCTCAGAGAACAAAGTCCAAGTGACTTGAATCTGTTGATCGCGGAGGCCACTGAATTGCTGCACTTCTTTTGTTGGTCCGTATTTTTTGCATGGGCATCTCAATGGAAGAAAATATGCAAGATTTCTTCGGCATGAGTTTTCCAATTTATTGGACGGGGTTCCATATGGAACAAGATTTAGAATGTGGCTACAACAAGGCGGTGCACCACCATGTTTTAGAACTGAGATATGGAAATACCTCAACCATTATTTCAATCAAAAATGGATGGGTAGGAATGGGCCTGTGGCGTGGCCACCCGAATCACCTGACCTGACCAAAATTGATTTTTTTATGGGGGTATATCAAATGGATTGTCTACCAAACTCCTCCAACACCTAGACATAAAACAAAGAATCACTAGAGCTTTCGGGGAAATCCCAGAGGATATGCTAGAACGTGTAGAAAATTCGTTCAAAAATAGACTGACATTGTGTGTTGTAGAAAATGGTTGCAATTTTGAACATCTTTGGTACTCCTTTATTTATTGAAAAATGTTGGCGTTATTGTTCATGTTGAAACAATTTTGAGTAAGTGAACTTAAATAAATGAATTTTTTGTGGTTAAAATGATTAATAAAACTGGGTATGACTTGTAAAATATCTGTTTTTCGTATAGTATACCTCTAATGAAAAATATAGTGAAATGTTGAAACATTTCATACAAATGAAAAAATACAAGGTGTAGCTTTTCAAAAAGTGGAATTACGTCTGTTTGAAAATGAATGAAACTTGACTGGTTTTACCGAGCACCCTATATACTGTTTTCGAACGTTGAGATCCTCGAAATTATCATAGTGATATTGACTAACTATTTCTAAATTAAAAAAAAAATCCTCTTGATTGCTGTAAACATGCGGGTGGTGAAATAAAAAAAAAGACTGAAATTATGTGTTGCAGAAAATGGTCATCATTTTGAATTTTGAAACAATTTTGAGTAAATGAACGAAAAAAATGATTTTTTGTGGTTACAACAATCAATAAAACTGGGTATAATTTGTGAAATATTAGCTTTTGGTATAGTATACCTCTGAAAGAAAATGGAGTGAAATGTTAAAATATTTCATACAAATGAAAAAATACAGGGTGTCCATTTAAAAAAGTTGAATTATGTCTGTTTGAAAATGAATGAAACTTGACCCTATATATTGTTTCCGAAAGTTGAGATTCCCAAAATTATCATAGTGATGTTGACTATTCCTAAAAAAATCTACCAAGATGTTGTACCTAGACATACGGGCGGTGGAAAAAAAATGTGTGCAAAATAGGAAATTCCACAACGGAAATTCGAAAACAAAAATTCCTTAGAGAGCTAAAAAATATGAAATCGAATGACGTATTCATATACTGGGTGTTCTATTTAAAAAAATATAACTTAGGTCGGCGGCGCCCGACTGTATCACCCAGTATGCGAGAAAATAATTTCAAAAGATAGTATTTATCGATATGACTGCGAATTGAACAAGTTGAAAAATTGTTCTCCCGAATGGCAATCTTGTTGACTCACCCTGTATCGGACTACTACGAAAGGGTCAATACTCTCATTACTAACGGACCGTATGCGAAATTGTCCAGGAACCCGTTACCAAAGATGATTGCCGAAGTAAGAGACGTCCTCAAGAAATGTGACAACATACTTACCCCTCAACAGAAACGGAAGTTACAAGTTTCCAACCCAACGGTGTCGAAACTATACTGCCTCCCAAAAATCCACAAACCGGGAAAATCAATGAGCCCCATCGTGTCAGCTATTGGAGCTCCTACCAACCAAATAGCAAAGTTGGCTCACTAAGGAATTTGAAAACTTGTCTATACAAAAAACGTGGTTCTGCAAGAAGGTGAGATTTTGGTTTCTTTTGATGTTAGTTCCTTATTTCCTAGCGTCCCAATTCCACAGACTTTGCAACACCTCAGGGAATTACTAGAGAAAAATAACTTCAATAATAACGAAATCGATGAATTCGTTTCTCTTACTAATTTGTGTATGAAACAAAATCAGTTCCAGGTAGAAGGTTGCTTTTATGAACAACAGGAAGGAACGGCCATGGGAAACCCCTTGTCCCGCTACCAAAAAATCGAAAACTGAGGACTTTGTTTCCATTTCAAATAATAGATATCCATCAATAAAATTCACATATGAGTTAGAAAATAAGGGACAACTACCATTTTTGGATGTTTTGGTAATGAGGAGCCAATATGGAGGGTTAGAATACGATATATTTAGAAAAGAAACAAGCACGTACAAGTATATTCCTGACAGTTCACATCACTGTGGACAGCACAAACGTGCTGGGTTGAATTTTTTAGTGCATCGTCTTTTGACTTTC
>NW_019289957.1:19756-58023 GCF_000500325.1 Leptinotarsa decemlineata | reverse complement strand
TTCTAAAAGAAACATAACAATATTGTTTTATGTACTTTCACTTTTCACGTATAGTATAACTACTCTTTAAGATTAAGTACTGTGTATCTCAAAAACCAGAGCTAATAAAAATTTTTCATTGTTATTTTCGTTTTTATCACCCCAAAATTAGTAGAAATTGACTAATTTAGTGTAGGAAACATTCAAAAAATATTTTTTTGTTGTGTTGTGAAATTAATTGGCGCTCCAGGGTAACTTCATTAATTCCAGTGGCGCATTTGCTTTTTCCGCTGCTGAAAAACCCGGAAAAACCTGCAGTACCACATCATTTGAAGATCTTGATCTGCCAATGTCCTCTCTTCCATAAAACAAAATGTAGGGTGTCTCCAGAGGCTCCAATAGATTCAATACATCGCCAGAACACTTCGTGACACGACTATCGTCAAACTTAAACCAGTCCGTTTCGTCTTTGACCAACTCCAGTACCACAATGAACAATGACTGCATAAAGATTATAATAGTGGTCTGCTAGATTTAAGTGTTCATCTATTCTTACGTCAGAGGAACTTTTACTCAACTCAAAAAACAAAACTCTAAAATCAAAATTGGTCAGCCGGTAGACGATTGGTGGATAAAATAAATTTTTGACACTAAAACCCATATTCATTTGGGTAAGTACCCTTTTCACGAAATAATGTAACCCTGGATAGAATTCCCGAAAGGTAAGGCTGTCGGTATATCGGAAAGTACTCTTAAAGCCTACGGATCCACAGTCGATCAGCTGATCGATTTTATATTCAAAAATTGAAATTTTCAAATGTCTGAATAAGTGCAGTATGGTGCATGTGCAATCGCAATTATAAATGCAATTTATATGAATAAATAGATGTTTCAAATAATACAAGATTGATATTATTTACGAAAGATTTCCCCGTTAGTACATATACTATTGGTTCATAGACGTCTTGGTAAGTATTTAGTTTTAATTTAAAATAATAAAGATATAATTTGAATGCATAAGTTCAATTGATAACTAATATTTACTATGTTCTAGGTGCTAACTAGTATTATTGGTGATATGAAATGTTCCTTATATGTTAAAAGAAGCAAAAGTTGTGCAAGGCCAAATTAATAAATGAAGTAGATCCTATTTGTATGTTCCTTTGGGGGTTGTCCTTTCTTTTGCAATTCCCAACAATGGCTTTCTATACAAGGTCCGTCCAGTTTATCAGGATTGGAGGAAGTCTGTACTTTAACTATCAGAGGAAATCAAGCAAGCTCTATCTAATAAGCAGGAATGAAGCTGTCTCCAAGCGGTTAGGTGTAAAGCAGAGTTCTAAACATGCATGCTAGCTAAATTGGTGTAGAGCAATATGACATAGTAATGTGGGAGCAGGTAATATCCTTCGTACAGAGACAAATTAAAACTAGGAACTAAACGAAAAGAGACCTGAAAAGACAGAAAAGTTACTGACCTGTGGATTCATTAATACATACGAAATGCACTCATTAGAGGATAATCCCCAGATAATCCCCAGAATGTGTCCCAGCAGAATATCTACCTTCAACGGAGGGTGGTCTCGGAGAGAGTTTCGTCAGGAAACTTTTAAGGTTACTTGAAAACCGAAATCCAGATTTGATGGTTGAAATATCAATGAGCCCACAATAAAAAGAAAAAGAAACTGAGATATATTCTGGAGGTCAAAATAGGGTTTATCAAAGTTGAGAATACTGAAGATGAATGACATCCTTTCTGTAAAATTTTTTAATATTCAGCAGGGTTGCATCCTTTAGATAACTTCTCTCTAAACAATACAAACTAACCTATATAAAAATGGAAAGTTAAGAAATAGTGATTAAACAGATAATGTTCTTATTTTGCTCGGAAATTCACTATGAACTAAATTGGTATCTTAAACGAGAAAAGCATTCACAGTAGGTAAAGTTCTTCTTGTGCTGATTGAACATCTAAAAATATGGTTTTATTTCAGAAATTTTTTGCTGTGCAAGATCACCGAGTGACTTCAAGTTATCCATCCTGGATGATCTAATACATTTTATAATGTTTTGGTCTGCGAGAGCCTTATTAAAGTTATGAGTCAACTAGGAAGTATCAGTATAATTGAACCCGTAACAATGGTTACCTTGAACTCCTTGACATATGAACAGCCTATCCGATATTTCACGCCGAACATTTTCGAACACAATAACGTCAATATCTCTACAAGTATTTATTATTCTCCGCCGCATATCCAATATTGAAGCAGCTTCAGTTTCGTACACCTTTTGTTTCAAATAGCCCCAGAAAAAAGTCCAAATCTGGCGACCAGGCTGGCCATTCTGTAGGCCAATCCAACGATCGGGAAAAGTAATATCCAGATAGTTTCTTACTTGTCTGGAGTAACGTGGTGGTGCTCCATCTTGTTGAAATACAATATTCATATCAAATTTATTGGGATTCGCTTCGACGATTTCAGTGATGAGAGGGTCAACAGTAGTTTTCCGCATTTTCAAATACAGTTCTCCTGTTAAATTTTGATCGATAAATAGAGGTCTTACAATATGGTTTCTCAATATTCCTGCCCAAACGTTAATTTTTTTTGGATATTAGGAATGTGTTTCCCGGAAAACGCGAGGGTTGGTCACTCCAATAACGGCAATTTTGTCTGTGTACATTGCCGTTCAAAAAATGTACATTCGACACTAAACCAAATATTGTGGAGATAGGTAGAATGCCTTACAATTGTTTCCGTCATGATTTCGCAGAATTCTGTTCTTCGATCAGGGTCATCTTCAGTTAATTGGTGTACCATTTTAATTTTGTATGGATGATACCTATTCCTCTTCAAAAGTCTCCACATAGTAAAAGGAGACACTTCACAAACATTCGCGACGGAATAAGTAGACTGTTCAGAATTTACTACCATCTCACAAATTATTTGCACTTGCTGTTCTTCCGGAATGGACAGATGATCAGGGGGCGTTTTGTTAAGTACACTACCGGTAGTTGTGAATTTGGATATAAGCTCCCTCAAATATTTTCTACAGATAGGACGATTCAGAAAACGTTCACTGAAAATCCATTCGGTCTCGTGAAAGTAACGCGTCGCACCGTAAATAAAATTCGCTTCAATTTTTTCTTCCAATGGACGAGAATTGACCATTTTAGAGATTGTTGACGTGGTACCTTTCCACTAGTAAAATATGTTTAAACTGTTTCTCCGTTAACCAGCTGTCGTACCCCTACGAACGACAACCCTCAGAAGTCGAAACTTATTTGAGCTAAGGATTAACGAGGTCTTACCTTATAACGTGTGATTTATAACACGGGTTGGACCATAGCAAGTGA
This sequence comes from Leptinotarsa decemlineata, assembly GCF_000500325.1. Classification (NCBI taxonomy): domain Eukaryota; kingdom Metazoa; phylum Arthropoda; class Insecta; order Coleoptera; family Chrysomelidae; genus Leptinotarsa; species Leptinotarsa decemlineata. Next base: position 54,695 of record NW_019289957.1, on the reverse strand, counting down.
AAATCGATCGTTCAGCCTGTAGCTTGAACCTCCGACCAACACGGCAGTCAATTCGAGTGAGGGAACAAGGAACCCACGTCGAACCGCCTGCCTACCGACCGACTAATAAAACCTAAAACTAAATGAGAATATTCTAACTGAACAATGATGGTCATTGTCGTACTGACATTTTTTGTTGTTTTTATAAACAAAAAATACTTTAACAAACCTTATCGGGTTGTTGTAATTGCCATATGGCAGATAAAAAGGAATATTTGTAGAAATATTGATATTAATGTGTTTGTCTTCAGGAAATTATTAAATGTTCCGCCATTTTGTAGTAGTTGAAGATATTCACCTCATATTCTAGGGTTATGAAGTATTCGTCAGGGTTTTCAAAATGATGTGTCACAAGACCCCGCTTTCGATTTAAATTTTTTTGCACAGATGGCGCCCAGTCGCCATCTTGAAAGTTTCATCTGTCAATGTCACTTCAAAATATAGTATCAATGCATTAATTTCATTATCCCAAATTTCAATTTTTTCAGTTGACTAGTTCTAAAAATAAAGGGGGGGCGCATTAGAGAAATGCATTGTATAAATATGTTTTCGAAACAAGATTTTATATATTTTATTTTTCTAGTTGTGTGGCATGCATTATTGACATCCAACTCATTCGAAAGAATAATGAGAGAAAACGAAATTATTATATCTTTTGGTGGGTAGGTAGCCAGTTCGAAATGTACCTATATAATTATAATAATTGGAAACATAAGATGCGGGTTTCAATAAAGGAATAGGTAAAACCAACTAAATTGAAGTTGAACTGGAAAAATTAAAATAATAAGGATGTAATTGCAACACATCTGCAAATGTCAATTACTTTCAAAATTGGGATTTTTTTTCATTGGAGTTTATATTCAGTGGAAGATTTTTCGAATTGCCGGTTGCTATTCATTTCTTCTTCGACAAAAATGTTGGAACTTGAAATAAACAGAAAGCATATCGCTACAGGGAGAGTAAACAAAACTCCCCTTAATTGAATAAAACTTGAAAATCCATATTGAAACTAATTCATATACTTTATTATATAATTTTCACTAGAAAGGGTTTTACAAAAAACCGCGACACGTGTTTCGCTGTACCTTTCTCAAGCGTAAACTGAAAGTTACTTCTAAATTAGAACTATTTTATACTCTAACTCTCTAACATGTTAAGAGTTGGAGATGTTACTAACTTTTAGTTTACGCTTGAGAAAGGTACAGCGAAACACGTGTCGCGATTTTAGTAAAACCCTTTTCAGTGAAAATCATACAATAAACTGTATTAATTAGTTTCAAGATTCCCCTTTCTCTAATGAATCGATGATTTATCAAAATAATTCTGCAACATATTAGATGATTCATCACAATGTCTACATACAGGGTGTTCAAAATTCAATCCTCACCATTGTGATCTCGGAAACTATGAGAGACACGAAGATGGTTAAATGGGAACAAAGTTGCGCATTCATCTGACTAACAATATGCCGTTGAGAAAGTTCTGAAATTTCGGAGAATTTTTCGAAGAATTCGAAAATAAATTGCACTTCCACATTGCCCTGCTAATAATGGTGTTTCCAGATTTGCTATCCGACGTTTCGTCTTCTGGCCACCATCATCAACTTTATTTTTTCTTATGGGCGCCATATTGGATTCTTTTTGTTTTCACAAACAAACAATCTTATATAACCTAAATTCAAATATGCACATTTTGTCACGTAAATTATTCATTATAAAACTCTTGCAAATTATAATAGGGTCTATTAGCGCTAAGTCTATGAGCGCAAGTGGCACGGGTGCTATAAAAATGGCATAAAGCCTCAAATAGGGGGACATATTTTTGTAAATGAGGCGAACCGATTCCAAAATGAACCAAGCAATTACTATTAAAATATTTTGCTCAACGAATTTGTGTCTGCATGAATCACGAGGTTTAATTTTACACATATACCTAATAGCCCGTTTCTGCAGTACTAATACAGACAGAAGTGCTGATGAATTGCATACCCCCAAACAGTATTTCATAACATAGGTGGGATTCAACAAGGGCATAATACACCATTCTACCATTCTGGCAGTTTTGATTCCTAAAAGTTACTCTCACTGCATAACATCCAGAACAGATTTTATTTTTGAGTTGTTTGATATGTTCAGTAAATTTGAGCTTATTGTCAATGTGAATACCTAGAAATTTAGATTGAGTCTCGTTCTTGATCACTAAGTTATTACCAAATGACAGGCCATCAAGAGCACATCTGAATGATAAAATGTTTGTTTTAGTGATATTAAAGGATAGGAAATTAGCATCACACCACTCCTTGATTTTTTCATATCAGTAGATATTGCACTGTGTAAATGATTTGAGTCTTTGTTGTTCCACAATATCGTCGTGTCATCAGCGAAAATAGTGAAATTTCCAGATATGCTCAAATTTGCAACGTCATTGACACATAATAAGAATAAGACGCGTCCTAAAACTCATCCTTGTGGAACACCACAGAAAATTTCATTACCTAAAAGGTAAGATTCAAACCATTTGTGCGCCATTTCTCTGCATCTGTATAGATGAATTTTTCTTAGCAAGATCTAAGTTGCTACTACTTTCTAATTTATATTCAAATTATAGAAACTATCTGAATAAATTATTGAAAAAGTCTTAACGAGATTACTTTAAATTAGAAATCGAGAAATCTGAAAAAACACCAAAAAATTGTGGGCAGTCATAAATAATTACACAAGCAATTACAAAAAAGAACACAGAAATATCACGAAAATAGAAGACAATACTGAAATCACTGATCCACTAGAAATATCAAATCTTTGTTCTTGAAACCCACTGACGAAGGGGAATTGAGAAGTATAATGTGACTGTAAAAGATTGCAAAGCATCTGGACCAGACCATATTAAAAATTAAATCATTAAATTAAGTATCCCTTGAATATATAGTTGAACCACTGTATTATATTTTCAATCTCTGTATGGAAACTGGTATAGTTTCAGATCATTTCAAAACAATTAAGCCAATGTATAAAGGAGGGAAAAAAACAAGTATATCGAATTATCGACCGATATCTTTGACTTCATCTTTTGCAAAGCTGTTTGAGAAAATCATTAAAAAAGATATTGGTGGAATATTTAGATAGAAACAACATTATTTTAGAAACACAATATGGTTTTCATGAAAGAAAAAGCACACAAGACGCCATCGCAAAGCTTACTTCCTCGATATACAATGCTCTTGATACCAAGAAATGCTGTCTGGGTGTTTTCGTTGACCTAGCAAAGGCTTTCGCCATGGTCAGTCATGGGCTTTTGCTGGAAAAACTGGTATCAGAGGAGTGGTGTTGGATTTGTTCGGAAACTTCTTAACAGGCAGACAACAAGTTCTATTGAATGGAATTTTGAGTTCGGAGGGGTCGGTTTCATGTGGCGTTCCTCAAGGTACGGTTTTAGGGCCAGTTTCATTCATTATTTATTTGGATTCACTATTGAGGCTAAAGTCGTCCGGACTAATTATTTTATTTGCTGATGATACTGTGATTTTATATGTGGCAGATTCGTGGGATGAAGTTGAAGAATTAGCAGAACGAGATCTGCAGAAATTAAATACATGGTTTAAACGTGATTTACTGACAGTGAATGTGGAGAAAACACATATTTTACCATTTGCATCTTACGAATCAAGTTTGTCCAGATACAAAAAAATATGTTTGGAGAACCAAGATGTGAAAATGACAAAATCAATGAAGTATCTGGGGATCTTCATAGATTCCTTCTTGTAATGGGATATTCATATCGAAAATCTAAAAAAAGAAGTGAGATCAATTTTTTATAAATTCTATTTATGTCGTCAAATACTAAATATCACTAAGCTCAAGATCATATATTTTGCTTTGGTCGCATCTCTGCTAGGTTATGGAATTAAAGGGTGGGGCGGCGTTATAAGGATTCACCTCCAACAGTTGGAAGTAGTAAAAAAACAGTTCTTGAAATAATGTTATTCAAAAAAAGGACTTTTTCAGGCGATCAGTTATTCAAAGATCTGGCTATTATAGATATCCGACAAACATTGTGTGAATTTCGTTTTGAATAGCCCAATATATTTTGAAAGGATATGTCATACTTATAGAACGGGGACAATAGTTGCTGATAATTTTAATATTCCAAAAGCCTACAAATCGTTAGAGCAGCAAACTTTTTCGTATATAGCACCCAAAATATACAATGCATTGCCAGAAAACATCCGAATTAATAACAATAAAATCAGATTCAAGATAGAAACTTTTTTCATATGGTGATGATCAAAATTAGAGGAAAGGAAAAAAAAATTGAACATAAAAAACATATACCTTGCACATCGTTTGCCTTACATGAGCTGTTTCTATTTTTTGGGTAAGATCCATAACATCTGTAATTATCAGTTTGTATTCATTCGTTTTATCTTTTATATTTTTTTTTATTAGTTGAATACCTCAGCGACATTTGTACATTTAATTGTTTCCTGCTCTTAATAAGTTGTCATGAACAGGTTCACTAGAACCTAAATGACTGCTCTGTTTTGTCTGCAATACTGTAAATTATGAAAAGTTGGTGGTATTTTGGAACTGCAAATAAATTATTAATATTATTATTATTAATTTCTAATGGAAGTGGCAACACCGCATTGTGGAAAATATTTCATTTGGGTAGAGAATGTCCTAATAAGCTCTCCATTGAATTTTCAAAGTGATCCCGGGTCTCTTTCACCATAAACGTCTCATGTGCCACCACCGTGAATCAGCCTGTATGATTGCTGTATCATTAGCAAAACGTATCACATTTCCAGTGATTTCGACAGAAAAGAATTGGTCCAAGTACAGTGCCTTGTGGCACTCCGTAACAAATATCTATTTTGATATGCCGTCCCTATACAAATAGTATGGATATGAATAGGATAATTTTGTCAAAAAGTACCGAAATCAAACTGAATTACGATTGAAACGACTTCTGCGAGTTATATCCTACAATATATAACTTGAGTAATTGATTTCGTAGAATTTTGAGAGAATGGAGTCAATACAAAAAGAATGCTAAGAATTTCCGAAGCGAGAGCCGACGTGATTAAAGAAGACACGAGAAAACCTATGTTAACAACAAAGACGGTATCTAGAAGTCAGGTCGAGAGCAGACTGTGCCAGATAAAGACTCCATTAGTCAGAGCCAACTAAGATAGCGTAAGTGCACGTATCAAACAAACTCCAGTCGACAATATAGCAACGCGACATTTCGTCGCAGCAGTCTCGATCGCTTTTAGTTTTACTACACCATAATCGCCAGATGAATTTAAAAATGCACCCGCTCTTTTGTCCCGAGTATTCTATTATCAAGCTTTTCGAAGAACACCTCGCTCTTTTATATTCATTTCTATTCGGTGATATCGTACCAATAACTCAAATATTTTCCCAATAAAATACAGTGTTGGAGAAAATATTTGAATAATGTAGAATACTTCTCTCGCCCAATTAGATAAGCATGAGGATATTAAGAAATGAATGGGCTTTTTTCATGATTTTTGGTTTATAGTTCACTTGATAGAAATTTCAAATTGAAAAACAGTGCACTTTGTTTCATCTCTCTAAGTACCGTAGTTTTCCCGTAATTAATTATTGAATTTCGAATGTGGTAGGGCGGTGACGTCACGGCCCTATTCCAGCTTCTTGTTCGATTGACCAATAGGAACAATAGAAATAATCGACATTGCCACATCGTGAAATTTACGAAGCCTATAATTATCAGTTTGGGTGTGGAAGTGTATATGAACCCGTTAAGGTTTCAATTGATGAAAAATTCTCCACGTGGAATAAAATATACACGAAAAATCATGTTTGGAAATGAGTTCTATATCTAAAATCAGTACACAAAGTCGATAGATCACAAAATATCCACCTAAAGTATGATTTTATGCACTATTTAATAATATATAGTTATGAAAATGAAAAATATAGCAAAATGGATTGAACAATCATCTCAAATATTCAATTTATTCTACAATCCTCAATCTGTACAACTGCAATTTATTATAAAAAAAGATTCCTACATACATACATACATGTTTCTAATATTGCTACTGAATTCAAGCATTATGGGCTTGTTTGAGTAATCTGTTGAATCTTCCAAAACTTGAGAGGAAGGTTGAATGAGGTCAAGTATAGACAGAATTGATTGTACTCGAACTGATCCAACAAAAGCTTCTGAGGTAATAATACCATTAATCATATGATAAAATTTAATTAATTTTGTTTTATACTTTCAGTAACAAGATTAACTCCAGATAATACTTTCTATGGAGAATACTTGAAGTTGAAATTAAAAACTGTGTCATCAAATTCAATATTTTCGTTCCCATTTCATTTATATTCACATTTTAGATAATTTCTATGGAGTATTGAAAGAGTAGAAGGATTGTAGTGCTTCATTTTCAATTCTTTCACCCATTTTTTTCTCATCATTTTATCCTTTGGGAACCTAAACTCATTATATGGAATAACTTACTTATAAACCAATGTACTTTGTGTTTTCTTGTGCCTTTCCGCACTATAAAAATCAGCACAAGAATGCACCATATTAATATTCAAATATATCTCAGAAACACTTTTAAAATATACACAAACTAAACTCGATGAAAAAACGAATTGTTCCTACGCGAGCTGTCAGCTAAGAAAAAGTTGAAACTCAATGTTGCAAAAACAAGCAGAATGGATCCGATATGACATACATTTTCAATGCCGAATGAAGCAATAAATTGTGATATGGGTACTCCATTTTCCTGAGAAAATGAAAGATCAATTAAAATTTTCTGTAATTATTCATTAATTTTTTTTCAAATAAAGCCAGCAAACAAATAAACATACAATAATAAGATTGCTCGAATCCACGAATTGAGCATGAAAATGGACAATAATATTTGCCTTAATAACTGATATAGTACAAGTTATATCTAAATACAATTCTGAATACAATTGAACGAGCTGTGATTTGAAATGGTTTTCAAATGCTCATGAACCGTAATAAAATAAATCAATTATGCATTCATGCCACCCACCAAAAAATAAGAAATTCAACGTTACTGGTATATTAGCCATATTGTCATCCAGTCAGCCAGCGCCCTCTGTAGTGTATGCGACAATGTGCTCTTTCTAATGTCAATGGTGTCCACAAACTTCGTATTTTTGTTAAAATAATTTCAAAATGAATGTTGAGCCTAATGTTGTTAAAGCTGACTCCCAACAACTTACCAATAGTCGATTTTGAAATGATCGATGAATTTTACTTGAAAAATTTGCAATATATGATGGAATCGGCCGATACTTGATGAAAATCCATAACTAACGTATTCTAAAAACACTTTATTGTGTGATTTTCACTAGACATTTTCATGTCTAGTGACATTTTCATGTGAAGTATGCTGACGACAGCACACTTGTCTCGTCATTCCATTTGGATTTCAAAATATCGGCTGCGGAGGCACATCTTCACCGGCAGCAGGAGGTTGAATATCTTAATGAGGATCTAGAAGTGATTTCGAATTTGGGTGAACGTAACCAGGTTCAATTCTATGTCACAAAAACCCAGGCATCGGTTTTCTCCAAGAAGATAAATGTCTTCGAACCGGATATCCTAGAGGGTTGCCTTTTATATTTCGGGATTAGAGAAAAAAAAAACAAATATTAATCATAGAAAATTACTTTATTGTTCTTCAAAATATTCCCCATGAAGATCTATACACTTTTGCATGCGTTTGAACCAATTGTCGAAGCACTTTTGCCACTCTGATTGAGGTATCTCCAAAACATGCATTCTGAATGCAGCAACCGCTTCTTCAGGTGACGAAAAACGTTGACCTCTCAATTTGTTTTTTACGCACGGGATTGAAAAGAAGTCATTCGGTGCCAAGTCAGGACTATACTGCGGATGATTTATCAAATCGTTGTTTTGGGTTCTCAAAAATGCAGTTGTTTGAGCCGATGTGTGAGAGCTTGCATTGTCGTGGTAAAGAGTGATCCGTCTTCGGCGGTTGGTTTTCCTGATTTCTTGGAAGACAACTCGCGAACAAATGGTTGTGTACCACTCAGAATTGACTGTTCTGGGTTGTTCTAGTGGTACGGTTGCGACATGTCCAGTTTTCCAGAAAAAACAGGCGACGATTTGCTTGAAAGTGCTTCGTGCACGAACAACTTTTGTTGGATGGATTTGGCTCATTTTGAAACACCCATACAGTCGACTGCTGTTTACTTTCGGGCTCATATGCGTAAATCCACGATTCATCACCTGCCACGATGTCATAGACGTGTTTCGAAGCACCGCGATCGTATTTTTTGAGCATTTTCTGCGACAAATCGACACGAGCCTTTTTTTGAGCGATTGACAAATTGTGTGGGATCCAACGCGAACAAATTTTTTTCACAGTCAAATGTTTATGGTATATTGAATTCGTCTTGCAGTGAACTACGACCACGATTGAATTCACCATACCATCGATAAACACTGGTCCTTGATGGAGCTTCATCGCCAAAAATGGAATTAAGTTCACCCATGCACTGTTGTTGAACTTTGTTCAGATAATACTATTTCTATTTTGAACCGTTTTCAAGATAAACTGTTTCAAACGGAAACTGACGTGGTTTTCTTGCTCGTTTTTTTGAATTCATCACTTATTTTGGATATTCAACATTTTTTTTATACTTACTAATATTTCTTTTTGATCCAGTTTTTTAACTGTCTCAGATCAGTCAATTCGGAATTGGTATGTACCTACCTTAGAAAAAGTTACAATTTGTATACATTGAAGTATTGGTCTCTAACGTACAACAGTATACATTAATATTTTTTAATAGTGTGCTTTGGAAAAATAAATAAACCAATTATTTAACGTCAGACTTTCGTTGGTGGTTTTGACTGATTGTGATAGCTACCAATTATAATAGAATAATGTCAAGATTAGGTTACAGNATTTGTTGACAAAGTGATAATGAATCATAATATGATATTATATACGGGGTGTTCCATTTGAAAAATCAAAGAAGCCGCTACTTTATAGTAGAAGCGACAACGCCGCTTCGTCTAAAATATTTTAGGCGCTTAGGTCATATTGATTTATGCATACTGTGAAATTTTCAGGTTGATTCGTTAAATAGTTTGCCAGAAACGGCTAATTAACGCTCATCATGGAAAGCCCTGTATATTCAGTATACTCTGATGTAGGTACCCGTCGGTTTGCAACAGCAACATAACTGTTGTTGACACAGGTCAGGTTCAGACGACACCAAGACATCGACTTCCTTGTCGCCAGGGATAATATAACCGTACAATTTGCCAGCACTTTGGATTTTGTCAGGTATCTCAAGTTCACTTCACTTTTCACTATTTATTAGTATACCCACTCTAGAAAACTTCAACGTGAAATTCAATAATTTGTGTCGTCCTCAACATATTGAGGTTGTCATGATTTTGAAACTTTTCCGAATATCTCATAAATATATTCAACGTTTTTGCCGAATATAGGTAATAACCAAAAGAGTCTTCTCTGAAAGACTTTTTTTGGGGAATAATCAATAGGTATCAACTGGATTTCTTGGTTCATATATAACCTTTCACAATCTGAAAAATAGACAAAGCTGAAACAATAGAGAATCTGCTCAAGTGTAATAAAAAGCAAACTGTGTAATACCCAAATTATAAATGCAGTGCCAACCCAGTTGGTAGATATGAACACGTTTGAAAAAATGCCCTATACCATTGCTGAACCTCCCGGAACCAAAGGAATATACAGGTCACTGTTTCAGAAGGTGTTCTGCTTCTTTGTTAGCAGAATCAGGAGCAAATATAACGGATATTGGGAAGCACGAAGGATGGAAGTCTACAACAATAGCTGAGGGTTACATCGATCAATCTATTTCTTATAAAAAAGCTATTGAAAGAATAATCCCAACAGCTAGCTCCAGCGTTACAGCATCGTCCTCTTCACTTCAAGAATTGAATGTTGATGACCATGAAATTGTCAACTCAGAAAGTTCAAATTTATTACAAGGCTCTTCAACATCGTAAGGTATTAATATCAGCAGAAGTCCTAATTGTACTACTCATATTATTGTCTATAAATAATAATAATGTGATAAATGTATATAATACATTTGAAACAGAATTTAGTTGTATCTATATCTATTATTCACAATAAAACTTCCTTGAAAATTGAATAATCATGTTTTGTTTATTGCTGTTTGGTCGAAAAAAATCGTGTTAGAAATATTTCTACCAAGCTACTTTGTAAACATCATCTTTTAATACTCTTGACAACCATTAAAAAGTCACTTTCATTCACAGTTGTCCAAAAACCAGTTTTTTTATGAAGGTCAAAATAATTAGAGCTGTCACAATTTGGGACGACAAATTTTGAAAACGAAAAAAGAATGTTTTCCGACCACTAAACAAAGCTAAGTATAAATATAAAATTTTTTAAAATGATTCCTTCAATTTGAAAGCAAAATTTATAAATACAAGTTATTGACTAAGTATGTCTTTAGACTCTTCAGTGGTTTATATTAAGCAGTAACTATTCGGGCTGAACTTTTCAATTATATACATTTCTGCAGATTCTCTGTTGATTTACCTTTGTTCATTTTTCAAATTGTAGAAGGTTTTAATACCCAAAAAACAGTAAGAAGCATTGAGTTCTCTACAAAAAAAAGTATTTTAGAGAATATTTAGACATAAAAAGAAATTCCATACTATGTTTATTCCAAGGTCAACAAATGCATAAATGATATCACTTATCACATAGAGTAGACTCTAACTTTTTCTGACTTTACTTAAGAAAATATATATAGACACCTACTATAAATGGGAGTTGGGTTAACAGTGAACTATGTGCTACAAACATTCGTATTTTCAATCAATTAATTTCTTGAAAACATTTCAATGAAAAATGGAAGTTATGATTTTTTATATTCTATATTAGTATATTCCATATGGTCATAGCCACTGGAAAATCTGCTTACCTATTCACTGAATTGTCCTTTAAAACCGATATACATAGTCCAAATTTGATATGTAAACATCTTTTGACTCCACCAGAACAAAAAACCCCTCTTTTTCGAGGCTCTTTGCCTATTTAATAGAATAGAAATCACTACCACCACTAAGTTTCAACAAAAATTTCCGGTTCTCTTCTTTTTTAATATTGCAGAAAATATCAAAATTATCGTTATTCCATTATAATTAATTTACTTTATGTTCTTGACACAACGTTTGACATTTAAAATATTATTAAATTATCATTTATTCGTTTTTCTTTCCTGCTTTACTCCCTTTATAGGAAAGTTCACGTCTGGCGTCGATGTTGACACGAGCGATTATAACTAAAGAATACGTACCACGACAAAACCCGGAAACTAATCAAAACAACTCGCTTTCTTCCCTTCTTTTTTTCATCAAGTTTAATTGCAAAATATTTTGTATTAATATGAGTTAGCTGTTATTATTATTATTATGAGTTAGCATTATGATATGCTATTGCGAAGGTCTGTCAAGGATAAGGTTTGCAACATTAGGGGAGCAAAAACCATAACCCTCTCAATATATGGGGAACTTGAAGTCTGGCCTATGTAGTCTAGTTACAAGGACGGGCCTAGACAAGGAACTCTAGCATACATGATGAGGGCACACACAGTAGACCTGCAAAGGTCACAGTGTAGCGGCTGTTCAGCACAGAAGCCCCATAATAATCTAATCTAATATAGCTGTTATTGGTTGGATGGAAGAGCAATTTCATGTGCAAATGTTGAATTCCGCCTTTTGTTAGGTTAGGTTAATGTCTCTTGCACCGAGTAACCTTTCAATAAAAGTATTTTTTATTATTGTATTTTGTGTAATAATCACTGTTATTTTACCTAGGAACAATAATCAACTAAATTGCAATTAAATCTTAGAGGAGATATGGAATTGTGAACCTGAAAAATGACTCACCCAGGGCCGTAGTTTGAACAATAACAGAACCAAATAAAAACCAGAGCACAATTGAGCAACGTCCTTACTCACAAACAGTACGCAACTGGGATCTCTTTCACTCAACCAGGGCGCCACATGAATCGGATCAAAAACAACCAATGAGAAGAGGCGGGTTGAACCGCTTCACTCATGAAACCCAATGGAGTCGAGCAGGCGGGGCGTAAACTCTTGATTAAAATAATGGAAACTGTTGATTATGAAGAGACTATCATGGTAGCTAATTATTTGTAAACATTTTCTAATTGCTTGAAAATTATTGAGCTTTTGGAATTTTTATGGGCGAATTTTACAGCTGGTGCTATTTAAAGTGGTTAGTCGGTTTAATGAATTTATAACTTGGAACCTTGGGTGTCATGTCACTGAATGATAAGTAGAATTACTTCAACATTGAAAATTTCCTGATTTGAAAACATTCTTTTGTGGTTATTAGACGCACCAATTGAAGGTAATGAGTTGTCACATGTTTGTAATATTGATAAAGGTTATTTAGTTAATATATAGGTAGATACTCGTTTGGAGCTAATTAGAGACCCATTATTTGCGACGTGTCTCTTAAGTTTCTCCCTATCCAGTACAATATTCATTCATAGGTGTCTAATTGTGATAATACTATTTCCATTCTGAAATTATTTTTGTCAAATTGAAGTTTAAACCTAGTATACCGGGGTAGTTGGCCATAGGTTTTTCTGAGCTCTATCACTAATGAAATACCTAATTATGTTTTAATAATAATATTAATTTTTTATAGAACTTTATAAACAATCAACCATTATACATGCCCTTTCTATTATCTTCCATCAGACATGGAGAAGAGGAATCAAAAGTAAAAAATGAAAGCAAAAAGTAGGTAATTATAAACCTATAATTAAGTTATGGCCATCTTACATCTAATGCCATGGATGGCCATCAAATCCGGACACCTCGGGAGAGATAGCCAATTGTGATTTAAAAAAAAAACCGTTCATCACGTGGTAACATTGCTATATTCTAAACCAGGGGTCTCCAAACTACGGCCCGCGGGCCAAATCCGGCCCGTCAGTGTCATCAATCTGGCCCGCGACAGCCAATGATTACCTAATTGTTGTTACTATTGCTGTGATAAGTTGAAGAAGAAAACACAGAATGATAATTACTCGGTTTTATTTACTTGCATGGTAAAACTTAACGACAGAAATGATGACAAAGAAAACTTAACTTAAGTGTCTAAGTTTAAGCATATTAATAACTAACAAATAATTGAAATGAATCACAGTAAAACAAAAACACTAATGAGATTTATGTAATTGTGATTTTCCACCGACAATACTTTGTAGTTGTGGATCAATTTTACTTGTACCAATTATCAAAAGAGATTTAAGATGCTCATCGGTTAATTGAGATCTGTAAACATTCTTTGTGTACTTCATCTTGGAAAACGTTTTCTCACACAAGTAAGTAGTACCAAAAACAGAAAACAACCCACGAGTAAATTTATGCATATTATCAAATTGTTCCAATGGAAGACTCTTATGAAATTCCAACACAGATGAATTTTGATATTTGTTCTTAAGCATATCACTGCACCATAAATCAATAATTTCCATTTGGACTTCCGGAGCCAGGGTTTCAATATCCGAATGAAAAGGATTTTGAAAAAGCTTAATTTCATTCGCAATGACATCAAAATCTGAAAAACGAGTATCAAAATTTCGATTGCAAAATCGACGGGAAATTCAGTCTCTGTAGTGTGGCTGAATATTTCACATGTTTCAAAATGTGTGAAACATTTTTNCTAGTCTAGAAATATAGTTAAGGGCAGAAATTGGCCCTTGGAACAAACTGAAAAAATTATTACGGTCCGAAGGCCTCAAAGTTTTAAGACCCCTGTTCTAAACCATAACAGATACGAAGACAATTAAATTAGAAAAATGGTTACTGTCATCGGGAACAATAAACGGTTGAAGAAAATTCACGGGGACTCTCGCCCTTTTCGAGTTATACGGGAAAAACAAAAAATGATGTTTTTTGTTTTTTTCGAATGGAATTGTTATTTCGGACAATATCAAAAAATGGTAAAGGAAAATGTTATTGTGTTCGAAATGTGCTATGACGATATAATAATAAATATTCAATAAAGCGTTTAGTATCAAAATGGCCATCATCAACTTTCTTTAAATACGGCCCTGTCTTTTTTATTACATATGTTGATAAAGCGATAAATTCACGGTCCAAGGGTATATCACATTCGATATTTCTATAGCCTTTCATTCGAAATTGATTGATTGATAATATGTTTATTGTTTAAGAATAAAATTTTTGTTACAAACATAATGTCATGAATAAATATCATTATAAACATGAAGTATAAGATGTGGAGTATAAGTGTATAAAATATAAATGATTAAAATGAAATGTAAACTATATATACATACATATGCAGAGGTTACATGACAAAAAGATTCCTCATTTTTTTGTATGAAGATGGAGAAGTAGAAAGCCAAAATGCGAGTTGTTGTGAGATGGCGAACTCCTTGGACGTCAGTTTCTTAGCTCCCATGTGTAAACGCTGCAAATCTAAAGTGGTGAACGGAATCAAGTGTAAAAACTGTACGAACTGTTTCCATATTAGTTGTGCCAGTTACGCAAAACTGAAATTCAACGAGGAAAGATCGGAAATGATATGATGTATGGATACCATTGCCAATAACGAGGATCAACACAGTTGAAATATTCAGAAATCATCAATTTGACAGAAGAAAATGAGACAGGGAATCTTCCAGCACAACCATTGCTATAGATACTTGAAAAATCAGACAACTGGAAAACAGTTCAATATAAAAGAAATAACATACCCCTTTCAATTTAAACGAGAGTGCTATGCCTGGGATTTAATCAAATAAGCGAACGAATTTTATTAAGTACTGTCATCGATGACATGAATGGATTACACTCAATCGTAGCTAAAAGTCGAAATTTCATGAAAGAATTGAGTGCCTCATCTTATAATGTTATCCAGAGTGGTGCTGAATAGGTAAAAACGCAAGTGTCTTATTCAGAAACATCTGATGTCCACCACTGAGGATGACAGTTTTACCTCTTTCAGTTACTATATTGTGTAGGAATCCTGTGAATGAAATCTGATTCAATTCCATAACAAATGTTTGGGATACAAACAGAATAAATACTAGTTATTCATGATATGAGTGTCAAAAATAAAGTTTTATTTTGTGAGTGAAAAAGTTTGCGAAACGAGCGTAGCCAACCTATACCAAAGAGCATACTATATAGCTTGTTAAAATAAAATAAAATAAAATAATGTTGGGTTTACTGATTACTACATAAGGACACATTGCAAAAATGAATTTGGATAGGCAATATTGTGAAATTAATTTTTATATAGCTGAAAATTGTTTTTATATAAACATATATTGTAAAATAATAGATAAGGCAAAATTGTAAAATTAATTTAGGTTCTTCTGCTTCTTTGCTAGCAGAATCAGGAACAAATATAACGGATATTAAGAAGCACGGAGGATGGAAGTCTACAACAGTAGCTGAGGGTTACATCGATCAATCTATTTCTTATAAAAAGGCTATTGTTGAAATAATAATCCCAACAGCTAGCTCCGGCGTTACAGCATCGTGCTCTTCACTTCAACAATTAAATGATAATGCCCATGAAATTGCCAACTCAGATAGTTCAAATACATATATTACAAAGTTTTTCAACATCGCAATGTATTAATATCAGCAGTTGTTCTAATGGGAAATGTTCCTCAATTTGGGTTATTAGAGCAAATGCAAGTTTGAACAAAATAAAGTTGAGTTAAATTCATGAGTTTTTCAAATTTACTTCGGAAAGTATTCTAATTGATGTTTGAAATGTTGGGTTTTAATTTTAAAAGGGATTTGTTTCTAATTCACATATTGGCAACAGCGCCTATATCAAGTTGAAATAATTTATGCGTACCTAGATATTCTACTTTAAAAAAGGAAAATTATCTTTATAAATCAACAATTAAGGCAAAATATAAATTATAGTTTAATACCACCTCCACAAGCCACATAAACAACAGTTGTTTTGTTATTTATTTATATAGAGGAAGATAGGTTAGGTACACAAAATGTCATATGTCACAGAATGTCTCGGAACTCGGAACATAAGTAAACAGAACAGCACGCATCTGAAATATCTTTGTTTGTCTCATACATGTAATAGATTCACTGTCCTTTATTTGCTATAACTGATGTTGCCAAATGGTGAAATAGAAACGAATGCATTATTTCATTCCTCTTTTTTGAGTATTTGAATGATTTTTTAAAGAAAAAGGTTGAAATTTAAGTTTAAAATGCGTTTTTTAAAGCTCTGTTATGAAAACTACTTAATTTTCGTCAGGAGGAACATTACCCATTGTTCTTTTCGTATGAATGTTCATAAATAATAATAATAGTGTAATTAATGTATATAATACATTTGTAACAGAATGTAATTGTATCTATAGCTAGTGTTTATAATAAAACTTCGTGGAAAATTGAATAATTATGTTTTGTTTATTGCTATTTGGTCGAAAAAAATCATGTTAAAAATATTTTCAACAATAGTGTTATATGAAAGTCATATGAAATTATAGCTGTTTGAAAAGGGCTTTTCTTCCAGTTTGTGTCTGTAAGTTACTTCTCAGCATGATCTACACATCTCTGTATAAAGGTATGGGAAGCTGCCCTGAAAAAAATTCAATGTGACTGCCTCTCGTGGTCGTTGACCATAAGAGAGTTGTGGGAGGATTCGAATTGAATCAGGAAGTGAATGAGTAGTCCAATGAATGAAAATAAATTTCTATGAAAGGAAGTAGTAATTTGCAAAACCTGCAAACCAATTATCTCTTGAAATAACGACAAATTCGCGTTCTGAATTAGCTGTTATAACTGTCATCACAATTATATGAATATACAGCAAGTGTCTTAACAAATACGTCTCAGCAATTCACAAACGTCAGAGTGAGTACGGTTAATTACGTATCCTAAATCAAGCATCTTGTAAAATGAAGATTAATACACAAGATAGTCTTGAAAGCCTTCTTCAAATATCTATAATCACATTCTGAAACAGTTTAAATTTAATTTCAAGTATAATGAGATTGGAAAATGAATAGCCTATCAGTTATTGTCTTCTGTAAACACATACTAATAGTTGGTCAGATGAATCGTTACGAACGGTAGCGGGTTTTGCTAAAGAACTCACGCTGGTTCTTCAATTTAGAGATGGAAAAGGTAGTTAAATTGAACTCGAAACAACCAACCTGAACGGGTTGATGGTTGTTCAATGACTAATTAAATTCATCTAATTTGTTTTTACAATGTGTCATTTCCGTTTCTTGCTGAGTATTGTTCCCATTGTAGTGAAGTTAATATTTTATCATTATTCGTGAAAACCAAAAACATGTCATCCATGGGATCGTTTGTACAGCTTCATAGAAATTAGTACATAACCTAATCATGATATAATATAAGGCAATATAAATATTCAAAATGTTCTCAAGAAGTTTTTATATTTTCATCAAATATGCCCATTACTGTTCAATAATTAAATCATGAATGCACTAAAATCTTCATTATGGAATGAAAAACTTTCTAAAGTCAATAAATCACAAATAATATGTCGATCATATGTGACCAACAAATTTTTTACTTTATTTGTATATGTGTTTAATGTCAATGTATACAGGGTGTTCCTTAAACACATGCTAATATTTAAGGAGGTAATTCCTAGACCCATTTTAAGAAAAAAACTTCCTATGGACGTATGTCCTAAACGCCTTAACTTTTGACATACAGGGTGGCAAAGTTTTCAAAAATAATAAGTTTTTTAATAGTAACTGAGATAATTTTTGGTACATATATTCCATACCTCAAGGCGCATTTTCTGATGTACACAAATTTGTATTTTTTCAAACAGTGGCATCCCTACGGGTTTTGCATTAAATATTTTTGAGGAAAAAGTACTACGCCAATGCTTTCTTTTCAAAATGAAATCATTTTTAAAAACCTCATTTATTTTTGAGAAAATTTGATCTCCTGGTATTTCTTTGTCCGACGCATGATTTTCACTCAAAAAAATAAAAATCGACAGAAAGCAAATTAAGAAATTAGATCAATTCTAAAATGAATGAGAATCTGAAAATTGCTTCATAACGCATTACCAATTCCCTNATAATATTTCTTTAATTTTCAACAAAGTGAATAAATAATAGTCTGTTAACAAATAATAATACAACAGTAAAATGTTTATATTAAAAAAAAAAGATTAGATAGATCAGATCATATTGAGTTTCAATTTCAGTTTATGAAGAATTCATGTGAACACTCATGTGAATAGTCGAATCATACCCATTATTCAATTAAATTATTTCAAGAATCAAAAATTGAGTGCTTTTTCTTGTAATGTTATTCAGATTCCTGCTGAATAATTCAATATTTATATGAAATTAGTTGTTTCGAGAGGGCGGAAAGTCGAGATTCCAAAAAATCATTTGATGAATTGAATGTCTGCCGAGGGAGTATAAAAAATTAGATGAATTACACAGGAAAAACATAATAAAAATTTCATTCCACACATCTTCCAAACATAATTGAAAATGTTATGGGAAAAACATATTTTTGTGTATATTTCATTTGAATTGGGAAGGAAATATTTTTAGCAGAGATCAGTTTTCTGGAAAAGAAGCTTTTAAGCTTTGCATTTTTCCATTATTTAATAAAAAAAGTGGGAATGTTTCAAAGGAAGGCAAAAATAAAATAACTGCATTAAAAATTCTTCACAAAGATTTGTTGATCATATACAAAACTTCCTTTCAGATACAAACTGGATGAAAAAACCCTTTCAAAACAATTACTCTCACCTAAACATTGAACTACACGAAAACACAATTACTTTTCGAAACAACTAGGTACTCCCATATGAAAATTGAACCATATGAAAATTATTCAGGGTTATATTCATGATGATGGAGAAGTAGAAAACAAAAAGATTGATTTGGCCGTTATTTGATGAAGATCCATAGTATTTCAAAAACTACATCTCACGATTTGATCTTCACAAACTTTATTTGAAAAATATATCACGACATGTGTGTAATTTATGAAAAAAAATCCACTTAATATACGTTGCAAATTTTGTGCTTATGATCTTGAATATTTTGTTCATCTGTACAGAGCAGTTTGGAAAGTATTTCATAGTGAATGATAACCACCCCCTGTTACACATTTCATAGTTGTATATGAAATAATTTCAATTCATTTGCAATTGAAGTTCAGTCATAAATTAAAACATGGAGTATAATAATACATGGAAAGAAAAGTTATCTTCTTTTCACGTCATGAATGGAAATTTAGATCTTTTGAAAACATGATTGGAACCTCAAATGATTGAAAGGTATGTTAGGAATCATACGTTGAAAAGTAAGACCTCGTTAGTCCTTAGTTCGCACAAGTTTGGACTTTTGAGGATCCAGAAATCCAACCGCAATCTAACAAATAACTTTATACATAAGTATCCATTTATTTCAAACGACAGTTCTGTAGGATATAGTTTTAGAATAATTTCATTTTGATGTGAACTCTTTCAACTACTACCAAAACAAATCAAACTTGAAGCGCTGAAAGCAAGCTAATCATCGAATGATATAACGGTACCTTTGGCTATGCCCTAACCCGATGATGGATTATTTCAATTATATAGTTCATTATTTGTACTACGTAATACCGATAATATAATTCCATTCCCAACAATACGATCTTAATGACGTTAATATGAATATTGTTTGGATACCTTCTATTCAGCGGTTATTTATTTCTATAAAACAGGAGCGCCGCCATCTGGAAAGAGTCCAATTTAAAGGAGAAAAAAACCCAGACGTGTGAAAATAGCTATTTATCATATAAGTGTTGAAAGTAAGGTTTTATTTTGTGAGTGAAAAAGTTTGCTTAACGGGCGTAGCGAGTTGAGCAATTTCACGAATAAAATACAATTTCCTCTTAAAATAAATATCATACAAAGTTTTTTGTACAACTGTCCTGTTTTCACAGTAAAATAGATGAATTTAACATTTCTATAAAAACACATTTTGGCATCTCTTGTCAGTTAACTATTTTCATGTTATGGCATTTGCTGTGAAACACCTATTTACCAACAAACAGTATTGCTTACAGGTCACTCGTTTTATTTAAAATCACATTTGAAGTGTTTTATAGAAATATTGAATGTATCTATTTTATCATGAAAACAGTCCAGTTGTACAAAAAACTTTGTTCGATATTTGCCTTAAAAGTAAGTTTTATTTTGTTCGTGAAATTGCTAAACTCGCTACGCTCATTTCGCAAACTTTTTCACTCACAAAATGAAACCTCACATTTAACAGTCACATCATAAAGCTATTACACATTTTATCTACTGCATAGCAGAGAAATAATTCAGTTTCAACAATTTCAATTATTTCGGGATCTATAACTCATTGTGTTTTCTACAGGGTATTTCAATTTCTAGTACATATCTATTGGGAAAGAAAGTTTTTGGCTTTCTACTACTCCATCTTAATAGAAAAAACAAGGATGAGCGAATCTTCCAAGGAAAGGAAGGAAGTAATCAATTTCAAAATAAGTAATTCTTTACATGGATGTGTAGATCATGCAAAGAAGTCAACTTTCAGACACAAACTGAAAGAAACTCCTCCTGAAACAGCTACTTTCATATAAACATTGAATTACACGAAAGAAAAAAATTCTTTCGAAACAAATATGAAAACTGAATTATACAGAAGATACTTGTCTTGTACACCGATGTTTCGCCTTAAGACACTTGCCCTAAGGCTCTTCAGTACTAAATTGGATAACATTATAGAAAATACACACAGTTCATTCATAAATTAAGATTTTTAATGTCACGGAATAAGCTTGATTTGCTTATGTCATCGATGACATCGTAATGTCATTCATTCACCTATTTGATTTAATCTCAGCCAAGAGGAATCTTATTTCAATTGAAGGGGTTATATTTTTAGGAATGATTAATTTTTGGGAAAGAAAGTTTTTGGCTTTCTACTACTCCATCTTGATACAAAAAACAAGGATGAGGGAATCTTCCAAGGAAAGGAAGGAAGTAATCAATTGGAAGATTCCCCCATCCTTGTTTTTTGTATCAAGATGGAGTAGTAGAAAGCCAAAAACTCTCTTTCCCAAAAATTAATCACTCCTAAAAATATAACCCCTTCAATTCAGTACATATCTAGTTTTCAAATTCTTCAAAAAATTTGTTTTTGTAACAGTTCTTGATCGGCAGAAATCATCTGAAAGGTTTGTCAACAAATATAAGAGTAGCGAAGAAAGTATGCTATGATATTCGAATGTTAGTTGAAAAAGTTTATCATGAATACAAATTGGAAGAATAAATAATGCTTATGAAATTAAAAAAATATAAGAACTCTAATCTGAGGAAAAATAAGAAATAGATTTAAAATCGATATAATAGGAGAAACCATCATGTCCGGAATAGCGCAGCATGTTTGGATTCTCCAACAAAACATCATGTGATAGGATTCTGAAATCATCCACAGGTAGAAACACTGGATTGAAAGGAAGTTGAAAGAGGAAACATCAGTTAACTAGTTGAAAGTTGAGAATTTCGAAACTTTCAGATGGATCATACAGGAGTGATAAAACGATGCAGGTGTACCGTCGAGAAGAGGACTCTTGTGACATCTATCAAAACAAGCTCCATAATTATATTTCTAGCAGGCATGGGTTAGGTTAGGTTAGGTCTAAAGTGAGTGGGTCTATTCAATCCTCCACCGCAACCCGCAAGGGTTTATTGTGGCTCACACCTATTCACACTCGATCAAATAAACTCAGCTTCTTAACGAAGCCGATTAGTTTGTATGGTGAGTGGTTTTTCAGGTCAGATGATAAAAGTACGGCCTTGCCAAACTCTAAAAACCTGACACGGCCCCCAGCGGGGCAGGCACGAAGTAAGTGCTCTGCTGTTTCATCATGAAGACATTGAAATGCATTCTAAATGATCATCAACTTAATATGTTCTTATGATGTATTTCAGATAGCGAATACTGTAAGAATTTACATGCGATGACACAAATGAATATTCTGTAGGATTATTTTAATGTCATATTCATGAAGATATCCAATAACCTTCCTCAATTCGTAAATGTCGAGGAACAAACATTCAACGGAAAACCGCAGTTCCCATAAAAATCGTCACAACCGTCGTCTATGGTTGAAAGACTATACCTCTGATCTTATCTTCCAAAGCAGCACGAAAAATACTCATTTAGGCTACTTAGGTACTACTGTGTGTTCAGAAACAAATAATGAAAATGACAAAGCAGCTACATTTATTATCATTAATATTCAATTAGGTTTGCTTCTGGTATAATAAGTGACGAACAATTGGAATCGGTGTCGTTAATATTTTTGTAGGTGTTGCTGAAACAACATAACTAATGAAAATCATTATCAACTGAATAGTAAAGTATTGAATTGGTTCGAAACTATTAGAAACACACTTTTAATTTCACATTGTTTCGAATTTCATTTCGATACGATAATGATACAGAGTTCTCGATCTGCAAGCAATAATGTTTCATCACTGAAATACCTACTTACGTTTCTTACTTGTTTTCTCGAACATTTGAAAATAAAAGAATTTTATATTGTTTTTTTCATCGATAGCATGAGTAAATTAAATTCATTCGTGACATGAAGTCGTAATTGTATGAATGATTTGAGTGCTTCATCGTATGATGTTATTCTGATTTGGTGTCAACCAGTGAGGATGAGAGTGATCCATGTAAGTGAAATTTTACCTGTTTCATTTATTTGTTTCGAAAGAATTTTTTATTCGTGTAATTCAATGTTTAAATGAAGCTGTTTCAGGAGGGATTTTTCTTCCAGTTTGTGTCTGAAAGTTACTTCCTTGCATGATCTACACATTTTTGTATAGAGTTAACTGTTTGAAATTGAATACTCCATTCCTTTGTAAGGTTTTCAAATTTTTTTCTATGAAGATGAAGAAGTAGAAAGTAAAAACCTGTATTTCCCTAAATAGCTATTTATGATGTGAGTGTTAAAAGTGAGGTTTTAGTTCGTGAGTGAGAAAGAAAAAAACAAAATGAAACTTACTTTTAACACAAATATCAGGATATATCAGGATCTATATTATTATGAAAACAGGACTGTACAACAGTCAAAAAGGGTTTCAATTGAATTGTTACTAAAACAAATCGGCTCAGCAGTACGACATCGCATATTCTGAATTTCTTAGGTGATGTAGACTTTAAAACGTCTCAGGAAAATTCAGCGAAACCGTCATTTTAGCCTATCTAGAGGCGAAATCAGAAATATCGAACTCGTCAACTTTGTGGAGCAAGTTTTCCATGATAAAGTCGAGTACACTCGTTAAAATTGGTGTCAATACAAGCAAATATTTCAAGGTAATAGCATTCTTAAAGCAGATAAATAAAAGTTATAGGCCTAAAAATTCTTACGTTTGAACAAGTCCAGAGGTTTATAAATGAGACGCCAGATGAAAAATATTTGATGATAAAAGTTGCTACTATTTTCGAAATATATGGAGCCTACCGGCCTGAAGAGCTGTGCCATTTGTTAATAGAAGACATTACATTAATGGATGAATAATTGATTGCTCAAATTTCAAATACAAAAACGAAAATAGGTCGTTCTTTTTGCATTGTCCGAAAAAAAAATTGACTATTTTAATAGATACGTTGCATTACGCCCTTCTGTTATCAATCATCAACGTTTTTTTCTGAAATACTCAAATTATAAATGCAGTGCCAACCCAGTTGGTATAAATACGTTTGGGAAAATGCTCGCTACCATTGCTGGGTTTCTGAATATTTCGAAACCAATGGAATATATAAGGTAAAAGTACATTATTACGGAGTAGTACGTAATTATGGAAGTTTTTGGTTTTTGCCATAAAATAACAAATACACAAAATATAATGTGACTTTTCATTACCATACATCAACTATATATATATCTTCGAAGCAACAGAGCCCTATTGCAAAAACATCAACCTTATATTGCTTTCAGCAACGACATAGTAATCTGGCAGTCGTCGAGTGGACCGCGATATAGTGTGTGATTATATTCAATGTAAATAAATTATATTATTGAATAGTTTTCATGAATGGAATATATTATAGATATTTACTATTATTATTATGCATTTTTTTTGTAATAACCTTGATTTTGGTAACATTGCCGTAATAAGAAAAAATTACTTAAGATGAATTACTTTTGCTATTCACTTCAAATTGCTTTGAAATTGTTTTGTAGTAGTTCGTTGATATATAATTACGGTATATGATTTTCATTTTCTGAATTCGTATAAATCCTGTATGAAGCTATTCCTTTTTATAAAAATCTAAGAAAATATATTCACATGGGATTACACCAAAATCAACGTTCATTTGTAACTTCCTTTTCATTATTGAAGTTATATATTTTCATATCATAACAACATTTTTCTATTTTGAATATATATAGTAATATTAATTATCATGATGCAGTTTGTAAGATATCGTGCTATTCCCATATTTCGGGAGTATCACGCTTTAAGGGAAAATCGAAATTATTAATTTCTTGTGTTTATCAGGAACAACATTTGAATCTATTGAAAATTTTGCTTGTTTCGTAAAGAGTGACAATGGCGGAGTATTTTGAATGAGTGTATCTCCGTCGGAAGTTGTAATAATTTAGATAAATGTAATGAAAATATACACATCAAATTGATATAGTATTGTTTACGAGAGTTGATCCAATTACTCAATATTAGGTATTTATTATCATTTGAAAACAGCATTTTTCCAAAGAAACATAAATATTCAACATGTAAGTAAATAATAGATTGACCATCATCCACTCATTACAGAAAAATGTACAGAATATTCAACTTTTGTCCGAACTTCGTAAATTTTCTGATAATGAAGCAATTTATATGATGGAATCGGCCGATACTTGATGAAAATCCATAACTAACGTATTCTAAAAACACTTTATTGTGAGAATTTCACTAAACACTTTTACAAAAATACAACACATGTTTCGCCATACAATGGCTTCTTCGAGCGTGTTTTCGATCAAAGAGAATGTAAAGAAAACAGTGATGTTATTTTTTGATGGCCATGTCTCTCATTTATCTCTTCTCATGATTATGCAAAAGTATTGAAGTCCTCTACTAATGCATTAGATTTATGAACTGAAAAGAATAATGTCAATGTCTCTTCGCAGACACAATTACAGCAAACCTTCAAAAAATCCATTGAATTTATTGAAGTATTTGAAAAACATTTAGAAAACCATGCATCAATTAATTGAATTTGAACACTAGTGGAGTCAGTGGTCATTTCAATGAACGTGTTAGTTGGTGTTTGTCTGAAAAGGATGATATTCTAGCATGTGATGCTGAAGAAGTTGTGAAGAAAATTGGTTGTCCTGTTTTTGTCAACAAAAGAGGTGTCTTTTCTTTTCCTGACTTTGACTAAGTTGTATAAAGTTTTTTTTGGGGGAAAATTACTGTTATTCCTCAGTATTATAAATAAATGACTCCTTTATTTGAAAAAAAATTGAATAAATAGATTATTTTGAAAGTACATTTCGTTTTGTCTATTTTCAGCCATAAACCTTGTTTCTTTTTTTTGTTGGTAGATACAGAAGTACTTAATTTATAAATATCCCGTAATTAGGCACAACCATTCACAAAATTAAGTTCGAAGCGAAATTTTATTACGCAACTATGGACAAACAGAATGTTCCAAAAAATATCAAGAATTATTTAAAAAATTAATACAATATAGTTTGGTTATATATATTTTCAATCTGTAAAGACCCTTTCATCTTCTTAAAAATTTCTTTATCGCTCAACTTTCTTGTAAAGCTGCAAATCTTCCTAAGTTTGATAGACGCCTTAATACTCCGTAATTATTATGTACTTTTACCTTAGGCCACCGTTTCAGAAGGTCTTCTGCTTCTTTGCTAGCAGAATCAGGAGCACATATAACGGATATGAAGAAGCACGGAGGATGGAAGTCTACAACAGTAGCTGAGGGTTACATCGATCAATCTATTTCTTATTAAAATGCTATTGCTGAAAGAATAATTCCAGCTAGCTCCAGCGTTACAGCATCGTCCTCTTCACTTCAAGAATTGATTGTTAATGCCCATGAAATTGTCAACTCAGATAATTCAAATATATTACAAGGCTCTTCAACATCGCAAGTTATTAATATCAGCAGATTTCTAATTGAAATTTTCGTATTAATATTCTTAAATAATAATAATGTAATTGATGTGTGTAATACATTTGTAACATAATCTAGTTGTATCTATATCTATTGTTCATAATAAAACTTCCTTGAAAATTGAATAATTATTCAGTTCGCATAAACTGGATTCAGAAAGCTTGTTAAACCGAATGAAGAAACACTTTATTGTGAGATTTTCACGAAACAGTTTTACAAAAACGCAACACGTGTTTCGTCATAAAATGGTTTCTTCAGACGTGTCTTTACTAACTTTAACTCAATACCTTTATTTCACATTTTAGCATTTGGACTTATCTTCTAATAACAATTTTTTACACAGAAATAAAGAAAGAAGAAAGCCCTACTCACAGATTCGTGCGTAGGGATTTTTACATTTCTCTACTCTCGATTTTGAAAAATGAATTTGATAACAAGGCATTTTAAATGAACATTGGATAATATTTTTAATATTTCTTTAATATTTCTTCTAATGGATAATATTTGCTAGAGATATCTAAAGGTCCTAATTTTTTTGTTGAAAAAAGGTATGATGCAGAATGAGAAAACATTAAGGAACAGTTGGTAAGTAATCATATGACTTCTGAATTATTTCATTATATCTGTTGTATACACATATGCACACACATGTACCTACCCCACAAACATATATACACATACATATATAACTTACATTGTGTCTAATAATGAATTTATGATACTTTCACTATTTTGCCGAATTTCTTAACCAGGATTTAATAAGTTTTTTTAACTGATGAATGTTATGACTCATTTTTATAACTATTATTAGGTCGACAAGAGTATGAGTCTGAAGCAATATAATTGAAGGGCCTTCGACCCAGTCTTTTCTGCGCTCGATTTGTTTTGGTGTTATGCTCTTTTTTGTGATGTGTTTCATATATTATATGGGATTATAACTTCCACAATATGAAAAATCGTGGATTGTTATAAAAAACATTGACTTCCCCACGAAAAATGTATTTCAAAGAATACGACTCCCATTCTACAAGTTGAGACTCCTCCACTAAATATTTATTTTGAAGAATGCGATTTCCATATTCTGAATATTCTAGAGAAATTCGTTTTCTTGACTACGCCAATATCCAGCAGACTATACGAAAAATTCAATATTTTGTGGGCACGAAAGCAGTTGTTGGAGATGGTCAACTGCAGGGTACTCCACGAAGGTTGATAGTTGAGTAAGCAGGTAGGTTCAAAGTGAGTGGTTCAGCCCCCAAAACAATCAGCAAAGATTTATGTAGTTCGGAGATATTCAAACTCGAACTAAAATAAGTTTAATTTCTCAACTAAGTCACCTAAGTCAACTAACTTTATCTGGTGAGTGATTTGTTAGNAAAAGGCTCATAACTCTCTTACTCACAAATATTTTCGATAGAATAGGTATCAATAATCATTCATGAATTGAAATTTTCCAGTTGTTATTTGAATCTAAGTACGCTTGTATATGAAACCAATCAAAGTTAAGGAATAACTCGTAATGAGACCCAAATCAACCGAATATTATTCTTAATTCACCTCCATCTGATCTTTTTGGATATTGACAAAAACTTGTAAACCTGTACTTGCGATGCACTGTTTGGAATCTTTGGTGATTAAGGTGTTAAAATAACGGTTTGGTGTTGAAAAAAAAACTCCAGTAATATTGACAAAAACTTGTAAACCTGTACTTGCGATGCACTGTTTGGAATCTTTGGTGATTAAGGTGTTAAAATAACGATTTGGTGTTGAAAAAAAAACTTCAGTAATATTCCAATTTTTCCAAATAACTTTTGGTTATTTTAGTGCCTACAAAATTTTTGCCATAACAGTATAAATGGTAGATGGTCGCCCCCTTCGTGCTATAAATCGTCTCAGAGAGAGTATGAAAATTTCAGTTGGCAATGATGTAACGATCTCTAAATGTACTGCTCTATAGACTGCGCATGTGAAAAGACAAATCCAAACGTTCGCTATAGATCGCAAGAAAAAACCACCAGTTAAATATATTCCAACAACTTCAAAAATAGCAGCATCTTTCACTCGGTCAATAGGTAGTGCTGTACTCTACACATTCAAAGAATGTACATTAAATCTCCTACACGTCATACGTTTATCAATACTTTTTCCCAACTCTTCTTCCGCTAGGAATCCAAAAATATTCTCTGATTTTACAAAGTACAACTAGTACTCCAGCAGGGAGCTCTGTTGGTGGAAATGAAGAGCCCAGTCTTAGTCCATTTTGAATAATAAAGGTGGGAGTGTATTGAAGATTTTCAATATGTTCCTTGCCATAACACTAGATGTGAAATGATATTTTACTTAGATTCTGCAAGAACAAACATTGCAATCAAATCACCTCTCACGATTTGTTGTAAAGAGTTTAATACAATTTGACATTCCTGTAATATCAATTATTTTCCATGCATTTTCTATAATTTGGTTCTGTATCTGTGGGAAATGAATTATCATTATTACTGTTAGCAAACCCTCTTATATGATGCCCATATCATAGGGTTACATAAAAATCAACAAGTCTCCCATTTTAGGCGATACGCCATATTGGATACAGAGTGACATCAGTTAGCTATTCATGTTTTGTTATCCTTCCTATACTTGTATGCGTTTCAATCAGGAAAATTTGATCCGGAAACACATGCATACCAATATTCCAAATTAAATTCAACTAACATAACCTGTTTGAAACCGTTCGAGTCCAACGTAGACATTACATTTTTTTGCACTGCTTGGCATTTCGTTACAAAATAGCGGCGGCTTTTTGACATCTCCCCTGAATTTACTTATAGGATGTCATGTCAGTGTTATTCTTAGGAGAATTATTGGAATTGGTCTGCATGTGATACTCACCAATAACACATAGCAGGTGTCTTCATTCAACAAACCACTTCTTTCATACACGGTTCTGTGGAGGTACAGTTCAAATATGACAAATGCATGAATCTAACATCGAAAAAACTTGAGGTTTTATTTTTTGATTACAATATTTTCCCAACCCAATTAAATCTACCTTGACTTTTGATGAATCTGTCTTCCATTCTCTCATCTGAATCGCTTGACAAAATAATAATAGGTAAGTCACAGAGTATGGAATACGTATATCCTTGCCAGGAATGTAGTTAAGTATACTTTTTATAAGAAGTGGCTATCTGCGAGTTCCTTCAACCCGAACGCTTGCTGCAATATATCGCGAGTTCAAGCAGTTATCAAACCTACTTTGATACCTCCTAGTTAGATAGATATCTTCGGATTCCTTCAGATGTAATTGTCCAGTTTATTTTCAGAATAAGGACACTTGGTTTCATACACTTCATATTCATTAGGATAGTAAATGCGAGAAGAAATTGGTAAACTCAGTGATCTTTTTCATTAAATAAGTGATGTTTGTAATAGAGCTCATTCAATTTATTGATATTTTTACATTTCACAAACAGCGCCTCAAGTGAATGGAACTGCGATGGAAATAACAGATTTACAGGTATGCCAGTCATCAAGTTTATTTCGAATCCTTTTGACATTTATATCTTTCCAGAAACTTAATGGAATTCAATAAATATACATCGAACTATTTGCCGACGTCAGTTCTACATACCTAGTTATTTGATGTCTCACTACTAATACTCGCGTAACCTCGCGCATTCTAAAGACGGTAATAGTAGGAGTGTCAAGTCTTTTTGTTATTCAGACCATTGTACTTATTTTATAACACTTTACAATCGAAGTGTCACATTAAAACCATCTGCAAACTGTAACACATGCTGTTCTGGCCTCGCATGTATCACATTCAATACCCATTTAAGAACGAGTTTTCTGCATTGTTCGAAGAGGGGAAGTAGCTTTGATTATTTTAGGAGATAGTAGGTACACATAATCGGTTTACAAAGAAATGTGAACTGTCACATGTACTTTCAAGATAGTCAAGATTTATTGTTGATATTGTTAAATGGTAATAGGTCAAAAATTATATGATGACTTATCCAAAGTGAGAAACGTAATATTAGGTACACCTCTGAATATATTATACTCAGTAATTTACCATTTTTCCCATTTTTTTTTGCTATTTTGGTTCCATGACCCAGAAAAAAATTGAAGTTGTTAGTGGATCTCTGAAATTGTAAAAAGGATGAAATATTGACTACTAAATCTACACCCAGGAAACTTACTTCAAATTATTTAGCAACCTGGCGGCCTTTCTGTTGTTATCCTAGAAACGAAGTCAAAAATATTAGTGGACAAACAGATAATTTACGTCCAAGCAGATGTGATAGTTATTTTCATCTGAACCCTTATTTCTGTTTGTATATGATTCGTTTTATGTCAGCTATTATACATGGTCCAACTTCAACCTATAGATATGTATTACTATGAAATTTGTTTCAAAATTCACCCAACCACGTAATAGTAACAAGAGTTCATTCATATTAAAAAACATCCCTCCTGTCATATCTATTCCAACATATTCGACCGCCAAAAACCAATGAAGCCTTATGAAATTCAAGCCATTTTTTCAATTATGATTATAAGGGATGACTACTCTTGATGTAAAAAAGCAAGTGAACCTTAAGTAGTCATTTTTGCTGACCAATTCAATTTCAATTAGTGGAGTGATATTCAAGCGGATTTGCCTTATGGTTTGTTAGAATTATCAGATGAAATAAAATAACTAACTAGGTAAATGCATAGCATGAGATTGCTGCCTAAAAATACTCGAAATTTTAATCTGGTTTGTTTCTTTCTATTTCAATTTCAATTTATATATTCTGTTCTTTTTTTAAATTAATTTTCATATGACAATACAATAAAAAACAATTACAGTCGTACAACATATTAAAGTTCTTTTTCAGAACACCCGTCTTTTCTGATTTGAACGACAAGCAGATGATACCAGCCACTATTTTGTTTTAAAATAATAGTTGAAAAAATTACGTTTTTCCATCCTAATCATGACAGGAGTAATTTGTAATAATATAGAATACACCTGCCATGTCACACAAGTACTTATTTCTTAATTATCAAGGTAGATAGATGGATAGATATTTATTCTGAAAAAAAAACATAGACATCACTTATACATTTGGTAAATGTTTGAATGAATATACAACAAAAATATTTATGTAATTACATTAATATTGTAGATTAGAAGGTATGTGAATATTATCGAATATGGCTTGGCAGCTAATTTATTTCCATTGAACTCCTTACTGAATATAATTTTACAACTTTTTGATTGATATTAAAATCCATCCCTTCAATCTGAATTATTCTATTAATCATTAAAGGTCAGCTTCGAAACAAGTTCAGGATATCTCCGAAATTCTGAAATGCACATGTTTTCTTAACAGTGTCACTGAATATAGTAATATGATATTGAGGATAGGAACGATGTGAAATGTTCGGTGGTCTGGAAGATTTTTTGGAGGTTATAGTTCTTCTGCTTTTTCTAAATGATTTTCTTAATTTTGTAATTGTCAAATTAGTTAACCGACTATCTGTAATTTCCAACCCACCTGTAAAAAAATCTCTGGATACTTGGATATTAACTTCTGCAAGAATGTTTATATTTCTCTCTTCGGCTGGACCTAATGCAAAAAATTGACAAATGTTCCTATTGATTTGAGATAGTTCATTTCTGACCACTTCCATCCATTCACGCTTACCATTATGATTTTCATCATAAATTTCTTCGACTCTTTCCCTAATTTCAGCCATTATTTTTTGGAAATTGACCAGACAGTGACTAATTTGAATAGCCAATAGAAGTTATTGTTTGTCTCGTTACATTGTATTTCTTGATCATCTTCATTTTGGGAAAGTAAATTCCTGAGTAAAGAAGAGAGAATTAAAACTTTCTATGTTTTCACCACTTTTATTTGTAACTAACGTTAGTGCAGTTTCGTGCTAAAAGGACATTTTCAAACTTATATAAACTTGAGTTTAATGTACAAGTTTGAAAATGTCCTTATAGGACGAAACTGTAGTAACGTTAGTTACAAATAATAATGGTAAAATACATAGAAAGTTTCAATTATCTTTTCTTCATTATGATTTCCTACCACGTAGTAACGGCTACATCCATCAATTTATTGAATTTCTAAAATTCTTGACTCATTGTTTATATAGTTCTTTTTGGATAAACGACTGCGTTAGATTTAGAATGTATGTTGTCATCATGGTGGAAAAATTAATCGAAAATTCCGATTGCCAAAGTTAGAGCTGACCAAATTCGACGGAAATGTGAAAAGCTGCAATCCGAAGATTGCAGGTTTGTGTATTGTCACGGTCGCCACTATTTTGAATATGGGATGGATATAATTTTATTATCAAATGAAGCCTTACTGACGTATTCAAATTCTATTTATTTGACAACTCTAATCAAAATCTTTTTACTAACTTACTTGATTCAACTAAAAATATTTCAGACATCACATAAACTAAATAGAAAACCTATATACACAGGAAATGATGACAACATACATTCTAAATCTAACAGGCTGTTTGGCTTTCCAATTTAGTTATTGACACTTCGGGATATAACTTTCGTCCAAGCAGTTAACGCATATACCACTGATGATGTCTGTCGCAGTAGCAAACGAACCGTTCGGTACTTTAGGTTCCGGTCGTAGAAAAAAATTATCTTTGACTTTGAAGATGAACACAGTTTTTGAACACAGTAACTTTTATATTTTGTAATAAGTTGTGTCCTGATTGATATTTCCAGAAATTAAAATATTAGAGTATGAAGACTGAAACGGTTGTATCTCGATATTTATATAGGACGGTAGCCTGGTGGGTTGATGTGGGTGGTTTGCTTCACTCACACAATCGACCGCTGTGTGAACCGGTGGTTCGAACCGCAAGGCCGGACGATACATTTTCACTTCCTCTGTTGCAACCTGTGTAAGGAATCACACGTTGAAAGGTAAGACCTCGTTAGTCCTTAGCTTGTACAGGTTTCGACTTTTTCCCAGGTAAGATTCTGATGCATGTCTCTTGAAGACAAATTGATTCAAAAAGTTCGTTGATAACTCGAAGATTCGTCAGAGATCTAATCAAAACATAATTTTGATAGTTACTTTATTTCACATTTTAACATTTGGGCTTATCTTCTAATTACAATTTTTAACACAGAAATAAAGAAAGAAAGAAAGCCCTACTGGACAAGTTGATGCTGGCCGGTGACGCGCTCACTTGGCCAGTCCGTCACAGCACGTTCCGTTATTTGCCGGTCAGGATCGGAGAGCTGGAATCCCGGCGACGGACGCTCTTGGCTGGGCCGTGCCGGCCTGGTGGGCGTTTGTCCATTCCTCAGAGTAACAAAAGATAATAGAGAGGCCTTTTGCATCCTTACATTGAAGGCAGCATAACTTTGTTTGTTTACGGGAAGTGAGTTGGCGGTTGGTTTAGTTGATAATCGGAGGGATAGTAAGGAAAATAATTCCATGAAAATCAAAAAACAAACAGATGAGTACTTTTTGATCATTCCCATATTGATTTCAATTTAAGAGCCACCGGTAGACAGCTATTTCAGCTGTTTCAGCGAAACAAGCAAAAAGAAATACAAACCGGAAGAACATACAATCACCTTGACGGAACATCAAAAACACGTACTTCATCTATAACGACCAACGATACAGACAAATTGAGGGGAAACCAATGGGCTCACCACTATCACCCATTGTCGCCAATCTCTTTGTGGAAGAAGTCGAAACCAAAGCAATAGCAACGTCACACTTGAAACCTAAACTCTGGCTGAGATATGTCGATGACATTTTCGTGATTTGGTCACATGGACACCAGGAACGTTGATGGTTTTTTAATCACTTGAATGAAATCTATCCACGGATCAAATTAACGAAAGAAGTTGAAGAGGGTAACTAGCTCGCAAACTTCTCCTCTCGAACAATTAGAGAGACTATCGAAGTTGAAAAACGACCTGTGTGACTGGGCTCCTACCGTTAGTACAAGGAACGTTGGAATATATGGAGGACAACGTTCAGGTGGATGCCGTGTACACAGATTTTTATAAGGCTTTTGACAAGGTCCACCACAGTACCTTGCTCATCAAGTTGAAGAATTTCGGTGTGCATGGCAGTCTGCTGAGGTGGATTTCATCCTACCTACGTAATAGGTATCAGATTGTGAAACTTTATGATAATATATCTGAATGGTCTTCTTGCAGTACAGTCATTCCATGTTTGTTTTGCAAATGGCGAATGTTGAGACCGCTTACAGCGTCCTCTCTTGCCAGAAAGTCAACAGCTCAATTACCTTCCACGACAGTGTGGCAAGAATCGATGGCGTAGATTTCGGCTTCCTTGAAATAAGTTATTGAATTTTTGTTGCAATGTGCAAACCACGTTTAATCAAACTATCACAAATATTTATTTTATTCACAAATGAGCAATTTTATTTATTTTTTTTTCACTCTACAAAATAATACATATATGAAGTGAATAAATTCATGAAAGAGTACCAGTTTTGTTTATGATTTAATACCAGCTCAATAGTGCGTCACACCCTTATGTATC
>NW_019289957.1:5457-19702 GCF_000500325.1 Leptinotarsa decemlineata | reverse complement strand
AAAGAAAGAAAGTCCTACAACTCTCTTTTCTCTTTCCCCTTCTTTTCTGTTACTTCTGAATTTAAGTTTCAAAAGATTATTTTCTTGAATATGGAACTCCAAAGGATACAATCATTGAATTGGTCGCATCAAATGTCCATTCAAATTGTTTAATCTTACTAATCTAATCTTGCCATCCTTCTCTACTAATATCTCTTCAATACTACCCTAAGGCCAATCGAGTCTCTTTAAATCTTCTTTTTTGATGAGAACTAAATTCCCTACTTTCACTTCTTGAATTTGTTTTCTATTAATATTCAAGATTTCTCTCAACTTCTGCAAATATTTCCAGTGTCTTCTTGTAGAATCAACATTTATGGTGTGTTAATGGCACCTGATCAACATTATTCTCTGGCTGGCAAGTCAAAAGTATTGCGTTTATCACAGCTTGACACTCACATACAACTGAAAAAAGTTCTTCATAAGTGAAACTTGCCTTTCCCAATTGTTTTCTTAATGACTCCTTCACAATTCTAATGAGGCGTTCCCACCAACCACCACACCATGCTGCCGCCAGTGGATTGAATTTCCATTTAATTATTTGTACGGCACTTATTTCTGATATCTTATTCCAATCCAATTTTTCCATACTTATGATGTACTGTTTGGAACCTTTGGTGTAGTAATGTTTTCGAAATAGGCATATCTATCTTGAGACAACAGAAAATACGACATTAACCCTTTTTAAAGTTTGGAGGCCGTCGATTTTTGGAATTTCTTCCTGACGTTTCGCTGACGCGTCAAGAAAAAATCCAAAAATCAACATCTTTCAAACCCGAAAAATAATGACACTGAAAATATCGGCCGCGAAAGCCTCAAACGTTTTGTCACGACATTAACCTTCGAAATAATTCACAATGTGAAACAAAATCCACGCAATTGCAACCTTTTTTTTTCTCACATGTTGTATCGGTTTGTCAGGCCGCTTGAATTCATTTTCTATGCAATAATGTTAATTTTGTGATAACTCAAAAGATATTACACCATAGTAATCATTCTTCACACCATAATAATTATAATGTACATTTCAAGTATATTATAATCCACATTAATAATTGATATCGTATCCGACCAAATAACTTTCTAACTATCACATCATATGTGACCATTATTTCGAACATTACAAAGAGTGTACTAAGATATTTTTCTTAAATCGTCCTATTACATCGCGGCCTTTTCTGCAGTGAAAAAGAACAATATGAAGGAAATTGCGTTGTTATATCTCAAAAGAATTAAGTAAGCGTTTTCAAAGAAAGCTCGCAGGGAAAGTACCATTGCCCCGACTTCTCAGAGATAATTCACGTTCAGATAGCTAGCTGAATTGGTAAGTTTCTGACGAGTGCTCAATATCCGAACATTATTTGAAAGATACGGAATACCAAAATTGGCAAACTGGGTATTCTCAGGAATATATTAGGGAAGAATTTGAAAACGTTCAGTTATCTCTTGACAGAGATAAGAAATTCGATGCAGGCCTCAGGTATGTAAAATGTTTTCAAATATGCATATAAAGCCAACAATCCTGGAAGAGGAAAAATCAACAGGAACTAGTGGAATAAATACCTGGCTATGATTAGGAAAAAATTCAGGAAACTCTTCAATAAACTCAAAACTCTAGTAGAATATAAAGTTCCCAAATAGCACTGGTCGAAACAAAAAAGAACTAAAGTGATGCAAAAGGAGATCTTGGTGGCGAATCTGTGAGGGGACTTCTGAATTATCTCCACAATAAAATCTTCATGAATATTTCTTTAAACAATATTTCGATGGCATCGAATTGAAGAAAAGATCGAAACGAAGATCACCCGGTAAATTTTTCATCATATAGTATCTACTATATTTCAAAGTCTGGTAAATAATAAACACTGTTCAATGCAATAAAAGAAGCATCAATCATTCATAGAGGATTCACCAGACATGAATATAGGATTTAAAAAAATTGTCATTTCTACTAAGTTTATTATTTGTTACCACCGGTTTCTGTTTGTTAGACCACTCTCAAGTAATTCAAGAATGATCTGACAAGTAACGAATAATAATCTTAGTAGAAATTAGACAATAGTATTTTCTTTATCCTATATTCAACATGAATGAGTGTCTTGAAACAGTTACTGTGGCATAAAAATCTATATTTTATCAGGAAGTCAAAAAGCTCTGGAGTCATCTAATTATGAGTCTGAATTTTCTTAGGGTAGCAAAACCACCTCAATGAAATAATTGACAGGTCTAACTCAAGTAACGTTTGTGAGGGTACCAGGTTGAAAAAAAGTGTGTATCCTTCCATGTAAAGGAGGACTTTAACCTTTTAGGGAATATCTGAAGATCCACATGAAAGAAAACTCCGACAGTGAGAACTTTAGTGAGATTGCCCTGAAATGAAGTGACAGAATAAACGAAAAAATGTGAATCACTGGATCACATAAGGCACAAATGAATCTATCGGAATCACTTTTTCTACACAAGAACAAAAATAATGCCCCTCGACGAGTGTTTCTCTAACCACGTTAGCATCATCAGGAAATGATCCCATTACTTATTGCATCGGACATTTTGTTAACCTAAAAATGAAGCAGCAATTCTCAATTTGGAAAAATCTCAATTTACAGTCCAATATTTCAAGGAATCATATTGGATTCTTCTCCCACGAAAATTCACGACAAAGACAGGCACCAATGTGGCACTGCTTTTTGAAAAGTGTTTTAACAAAACTCGTCCGTGAGTATTATCTTCTCCATAATGATTATAGGCCAAGTTGGTGGAAAGTAATATAGAGTTCAATCGTCAAGGTCGATTGTTGTGTAGTTTAAACTTAAAAAAGCAGGTATGGAACACGTTTTCATTATAAATTCTTAATGGTGATGGCCAACCACGAATCATGACTGTCTATAGGTCACGTTTAATTTATTAAAGTCGTCGATTAAATTATCAGTTGGATTGTGCAATAAGTCGAGATCTCATAACAGGGTGGGATATATTGCTATTCAAACACAAACTTTCATTTTCAACTCCACTGATGATAATTTAAATTAATTTCAAATGAAGAATTCAAAACAGATGAACCATCGGACAGACAAAATCCTGAATTGAAAAAAATGTGGTAATGAATATAGAAATTTTACACAATGAAATTCGAATGTAAAATTATGATCTGTCATTCAGTAAGTTGGAGGTCACTATGAAACTGTTCTGCATTCCTTAAAATTATTTTCTTGAGAAATTGAAGAAGTTTCACAAATCACTGAAAAAACAGAAGTCAATACATTGATCACTTTTTTAAACAGGACTATTCAAAGCCGAGTCTGTGCATCTCGTATACAGTAAGAGATAGAGAGTATAGGTTGAATTGTGCCGAAGTTGCATATTTTTGGGTACTATAAAATAATCGGCATCAGTTTTCTTGGTTTCGGGGATATACGAGAAAAACTGAAATTTTCGAATTTCTATTCCCAACTAGATGTTCTTCATGAGCAGAAATATTGAAAATCTGTTCTCATTTTTCTATAGCAACTTCCTAAAAATGTTCATGTTTATGTTCTGAAAGTTAGTGTGTAGAGTGTATGTCCCTCATCACACTTGCATCAAAACTGTTCTAATTGTTTCATGGTTTCTGCATGGACAAACAATTTCAAACTAAATCACATGACAGGTTTCATTGTCATGTTTCTTGTTTCTCTCTTTTCCGCTTTTTTGTACCTAGCACAATTGTCTTAGATTATATTTCAAACACATTCTATTGTTTCATTAAGAATTATTCGTGTTATAATTTTTCCTTAGTGAGGAATTGAATAACTACTCCATTTCGCTCTAGAGGGTTCAACTGCTTGGCATAATGTGATCATTCAGCAAACTGAAATATACTTGATCATTTGGGTTTGTTTTCAAGAAGAATGATCCTGTGATATGATTACCCGAAAATTCTACTTAAATATTTAGTGAATTAGGTGTGCTATATTGGACTTTGAATCATTTCAGTATCGGAAATATTAACGATTTATTCGTCCATTCAAATAAAATATTCATTCATCTTAGAAACATGTGGTGTACAAAAAAGTCGGATTATGGTTGACGCGTTCCGAAAAGATACAAAATTCAAGTCTCCAATCGAAATTATCGTCATTCAATTCATTGCATTTTGTAAGGGCGAATTTTTCTCTTAGTCATAGACTATGCATTTTCCACCATCAAAGCAACGTTGCCTAGAACATTGATGCCTTCATTACTGACAATTCCTGAACTAGCATATTGTCTGTTATTAAAATTATCAGCTATCATGAGTTTATATAACAATTCCAATACATATTCATGTCCCACATTTCTGCCCGGATAACTCGTTGAAAATACGAGCAGTATCCCATGTATATGTTCCATGTTAGCACAAACCATGAAGACTTACGACTCATTACTTTTACTACAAGTAATAATTACTTGAACATGAAATTTTGCTCCATGACTTCTTGTCGTATAGTGAAATCGTATGTTCAAGTTAACCTTTCACTTTGAGTTAAAACTCAAAAGAATGTTTAATTTTTTCAAATTTCTTATAATTGTTATGTCATGTTACAGGCTTGGATACAAAGTTAAAGACCTCTCGAATATTATTTCCATTTGTTCTCTTGAAAACCAAAATTGAAATATTGTACGATTTTTTATAGTCTCAATATCATCTTAATCGTTCAGGATGGCTCATTTTAACTGAAAATCACTGTACATATTTGAACAGTGTATAAGCCTTATATCGACTTATATAATGGAATTGGTCGATACTTAAAGAAAATCTGACCGTTTCACAGACGTGTCTACACGCTTAACGTAGGGAGTTTGGCTCACTATGAGATTTGCTAACTTTTTCATAGTTCAAGAAATATATAATCGTCATGGTAATACTTTATATGAGAATATTTTCGGTGGGATATAATTTTTTGTGAGTTGCTTGCATTCAGGATGGCTCATTTTAACTGAAAATCACTGTACATATTTGAACAATGTATAAGCCTTATATCGACTTATATAATGGAATTGGCCGATACTCAAAGAAAATCTGACCGTTTCACAGGCGTGTCTACACGCTTAACGTTGGGAGTTTGGCTCACTATGAGATTTGATAACTTTTTCATAGTTCAAGAAATATATAATCGTCATGGTAATACTTTATATGAGAATATTTTCGGTGGGATATAATTTTTTGTGAGTTGCTTGCCACATTGTTTAACGATCACAACTTGAATACCAATTTATTAAGTCTAGAGCAAGTATTTAATGAATCTTCATTTTCTATTATGAGGGGTTGAGTGATGACTGTAGAATACGTATTTTGACTCGCAACAAATTGACTTAATATAATTTGTATGTATCTAGCTTAAAAATTGATGAAAATTCCATACAAACTTTCACCCCTCTCTATTTCAAGAAATGTAGGCAAAAAGATGCAGATGTTTTGATTTTTCTGTTAATCGTATACTAACTCACATACCAAATTTCAGCATTATGAATATTAAGACCATTATGGAGTAAATTAGTGACGAAATCCCTTGTGAGGGTTGAAAAATAAGAAGAAACGCTTCTACAAAAGGTAGGTATTGAATACTCTGTTTCTGTTGGGTCTACTTGAGCAGACATTGGTTAGACCAAATGGTATTAGCAGTTTGTAGGTGAAATGTCAATAGTATAACAGAAACTGGAAAGAAATTATATACAGCAAAAAAGAAAAAAATAATATAATTCCAAATTGAGGTACTGTACAACTTTTGATTGTCATAAACGTTAATAAACTGTATCCTTAAGTTTTTTTTTATTTGTCGACAATATTTTTTTTTACTTTTTGTATACCGTTTACTATTCACTCCCTATTCACTGTAAATATCACTCGATTTGTATCCTGATCCATTTCGGTTCACAATAATTCATTATCCTTCGAATCAACGTGCTTATTTTTTTACATTTCATATTCATTCTACTTTTTTTCTCATGTATATCCGAAAATTAAGTTTACTTTTCGAGTAATCTATCCGAATATTTTGGTATTCCCGTGTTAGGAATCATACGTTGAAAGGTAAGACCTCGTTAGTCCTTAGCTCGCACAAGTTTCGACTTCTGAGGGTTGCCTTTTGTAATGGGTGCAACAGTTGGTTAACAGAAGAACATATTTTGAACATACATATATATTTTTCGGTATCAGTATATTTAATTTTCAAATCATGGTGCCCGACAGATAGCCAATCGATTTTCAACTAGTTAGTTCTGAGCTTAGACAAGTTCTGACTTCTGAGGGATGCCGTTCATACGGAGGTAACAACAAGTTTACAAACTCTAGCGAAACCATATAAACAAATATCTGCTTCATTCCAAATGCAGCACAGAGTCTTTCGAACAACAGTCGAATGCATAACTACCGCACCAATTCTGTCTCTCATTTTTTCGTCAAAGCTTCTATTTAATTGCATGAACTATTTACCGGTTTTTTCAAAATGATATAATCTAAGCTCCGAAAGTTTGTGCCTATTCCAAAATTAGATGACAGTGCCATATTTTATGATTATTGTAAATGTATTGCAAATTTGTGACGAAATAAGACAGGTTTATTGAAGGTTTTTCAATTATATAAAATGGCTGAAATGATGAAGGAATATTTTCTAATTTTCACCATATTTATTCAAGACTTTCATTTATCTGCGTATCCTCTCTATCCTCAACTATCAATTCAAATTGACTTTTTTGCTGAAAATAATGAAAAGTGATATCACAGCATCAAGATATTTTTGCCCATAAGCCACATTGCCTGACGTATAGTATTAATAGTGTCAATTCAATTCTGAATCTCTCATATTCGAAAGAAAAAGTGATAATCGACCAAATCATCACTGAAAGAAATAATATAGAAGCAACGAAAATAGAACACTCATCGATGACTACTAAGATTAACAATGTACTCGTATTTGTCTCCAGTTCACAACCTCGTCACAAGGAAGGAGTATCGCTAATTTTGAATAAATTATATCAATTCTCTATTCTTTATATGATGTCTCCTCTCACACACCAGTTTTTATA
This sequence comes from Leptinotarsa decemlineata, assembly GCF_000500325.1. Lineage (NCBI taxonomy): Eukaryota > Metazoa > Arthropoda > Insecta > Coleoptera > Chrysomelidae > Leptinotarsa > Leptinotarsa decemlineata. The sequence continues at coordinate 12,619 of NW_019289957.1, read as the reverse complement.
TCTGAGAATGTAAAAATAATATCTTGAACCTAACGAAAATTCGGTAGGCGGATGTACTTTCAAAGCCAACCACTATTCCGTTGAAGGTTGACTAAATCAATCGCGGACTGAGAGACCTCTCACAATGAAATGATCATTAACTTTACACCCATTCGTGTTTCAGTTTCAAACATATCGTGTCCAATAGCCAACAAACTCCTATTTTCAAATTCTTCCGTACACTACACAATTAGGTAATATTTGATACCTTCATGAGATCAGGAAAATATAGTTCCTATGGTTGCTGGTTGTTTTTTATTTCGAAGAACTGATAATGATTCATTTTCTAGAATAACCTATTAATAGGTGACACATTGCGCGAATTAAAAGAGAGGACATCATTATAGAAATGTAATATATGATACTCATAAATTCCAGTTCAAATGTGGAAACGCATTTACGCTTCACACATACCACATCGCAAGTTTCTTGACGACTATAAAAACTCTTGTCATAATATCATTTCTTCTCGGCTATTACTTGTAGTATTTATAGATATATGGGTAGTTATGTTGTATACAGTGCATTTCTTCAATGTCACCACCTTTTATTTTTTGAAATTGATGCATGAATACTTTATTTTGAAGTGAAATTGACAGATGAAACTTTCAAGATAGCGACTGGGCGCCATCTGGGAAAAAAATTAAATAGAAAGAGGGGTCTTGTGATACATCATTTTGAAGCTCCTGACGAATACTTCACAATATCTTCACCTACTACAAAATGGTGGAAAATTTAATAATTTCCTGAAGACAAACACATTAATATCGATATTTTTAGAAATATTCCTTTTTATCTGCCATATATGGCAATTCCAACAACCCGATAAGATTTGTTAAGTTATTTTTTGTTTATAAAAACGACAAAAAATGTCAGTACGACAGTGAACATCATTGTTCAGTTAGAATATCCTCATTTAGTTTTCGGTTTTACTAGTAGGAAGGTACCACGTCAACAATCTCTAAAATTCTCGTCCATTGGAAGAAAAAATTGTAGCGATTTTTTATTACGGTGCGACGCTTAACTTCACAAGACCGAAAGGATTTTCAATGAAGTTTTCCGAGTCGTCCTATCAGTAGAAAATATTTGAGGCAATTTATATCCAAATTCACAACTACCGGTAGTGTACATAACAGAGAGCCCCCAGGGTATCCGTTCATTCCGGAAAAACAGCAAGTGCAAATAATTGGTGACATGGTAGTAAATTCTGAACAGTCTACTTATTCCGTCACGAATATTAGTGAGGTGTCTCCTTCTACTGTGTGGAGGCTTTTGAAGAGGAATAGGTATCATCCATCCAAAATTAACTGAAGATGATCCTGATCAAAAAACACAACTCTGCGAAATCATGACGGAAATCATTGCAAGGCATCCTATCTATCTTCACAATATTTGTTTCAATGACGAATGTACATTTTTTTAAATGGCAATGTTCACAGGCAAAATTGCCGTTATTGGAGTGAAACCAACCCTCACGTTTTCCGAGAAACACATACCCAATATCCAGAAAAAATTAACGTTTCGGCAGGAATATTGGGAAACCATATTGTGGGACCTCTATTTATTGATCAAAATTCAACAGGGGAACTGTATTTGAATATGCTGGAAACTACTGTTGACCCTCTCATCACTGAAATCGTCGAAGAGAATCATTATGATTTCGATATGGATATTGTATTCCAACAAGATGGAGCACCACCACATTACTCCAGACAAGCAAATAACAGAATGGCCAGCCCGCTCGCCAGATTTGACACCTTTGTAGTTTTTTATGTGGCTATTTGAAGCAAAAGGTGTACGAAACAAAACCTTCTTCAGTATTGGATATACGGCAGAGAATAATGAATATTTGTGGAAATATTGACGTAACTGTGTTCGAAAATGTTCAGCGTGAAATATCGGACAGGCACTTGATATGTCAAGAAGTTCAAGGCAACCATTTCGAGCATCTTCTGAACTGACCCCAAGCTTATCACTCGTACCTCATATTATGTAGTTAAATGTCAATATAGTCAGGCAATTATTAAAAGTTCTGCAATTTTTTAGTAGTTGAATTAAAGAAAAGCACTGTATGTGATGCTTCTTTAGAGTAACACATTGGTGTATTACAATAAACGTTCAAATGAAATATATAAAAAAGTCTATCATTTAATTGGTTCACAAAATGAAAGTTGAAACTTCATTCTGAAAAAGAGCTTGGAAACTGAAGTCAGTAAGATTCGTAAAACAAAGAAGTTAAAATATAACAACTTAAACATATTCACTCGTCACTTTTCCTTATGAGTGGTTACTTTTATAGTCATGGCTATTTTGTTTTCTCCATTCTTCGTAATAATTAGTTTTTTCATATATCTAAAGAACATAATAGTACCACGTTGTGTCCGATATTTTTTGCAAAAACTTATGCACTCAACGGAAATATTTGAATGTTTTCATGCAAACGTTGAACATTTAATGAATACCAACGTAATAAAACATCTAATAAGCACATTGGTGATTTGCTGTAAATACTTCAATCATTTCAATAATAACTAAAAATTAAACTGGATATATCTCGAATAACTGATAATCAACTCAGAATATGTAATTATTATTATACTACTCGCATAATATGGGTACGTATTACCTCAATGAAGAGGTAGTATGAAAATAGTATAGGATATGGATGAACTATAATAGAAGATATATTATTCAGGAATACTAATATTAAGAAATTTTATATGAGTAACAGAAATAGTAACATTATAAATCTGACTTCTTAAATCAATTTGTCATAAATGAAAATCGGGACAAGAAATTGGCATTTGAAGTTAAAATGATAAGTGTCCCAGTCACAATAGGCTTATGATAGGTAGTGCACTCCCAACCAGAAAAATTCTTTTATAATTTCATAGTGCTGCAACAGTTTTATTTTGTTAATATTTTATAATTACTTCCAAAATGCTGATTGATTATATTAGATGATCGGTGATCACAATACAGTTGTAGGCAATAAAAGTGTTTTATAAATTTGTCATAGAAACGCTTATAAAAAAAAATTGAAAAACCGTTATAAAAAAGTCACGAAATCCTCACAGACACGTTTTTACAACCAACTCATGAAACATATTTCTTTATAAAAGTAAATTGTTTTGTAGCAGTTTTATCCCACTCTTCTGACAGTTTTGTATGATCTTTATAAAACTATTTCAAGCTTATTTTATAACTGCTTTCTGTAGATTAAATGATATTATTTTATTGGAATGTTCGCAAACACAATTTTGATTTCATAACCATATTGTCACTTTGATGATTTCCGAACTATTTTATAGCATGGTTTTTTTCTGATTGATTCGGCCGTTAATTGATGAAGATCCATAAAATACACCTCACGATTTGATCTCCACTAACTTCATTTGAAAAATACGAAGGGTTTCGCTAAATAGTATCCTTCTTCAACAGTGATTTTAATAATACAAGTTTATTAATTTCCATTGCTTCCAAATTATTCACTTTCAAACCTTCATTTTTCACGTGTATAATTTCGAACTCTTCGTTAAAGATATAATTTTCTTCTAAAAAATTATTTGAATATGCTGAATTTGTTTTTTTTATTTACATAGCTCATATGACAGTCCTGAATTCGATTCCTAAATGTTCTGCCAATTTGACCAATATATACCTTCGGACACGTTCCACACTTTGATTTATATACTCCTGATTTCTCGAACTTAGATGTTTTGTCTTTATTATTCTTAACTAACTTTCCCAACGTATACCTGTTCTATATGCAATTTCAATATCTCGTTTCCTCAAAAATGAAGCCATTTTTTCCATTGTTTGTCCAAAATACGTTAAAGCTCTATAATTTTGATTCACTAAGTTTTGTTGATATCCCTATGAAAAGTATCTAATTGTCTCTTAGTACCTGTCAAACATACCAAAACGTCATTCACATATCTTTGCCAATACAAGAAATACTTAATCAAAGGATGTTTCAAAATCGACTTCTTTAGGTTATCCATGAAAATTTCCGCAAGTAAGGGGCTTAACGTATTTCCAAAATTGAACTTTTCGATGGGGAATAAATATTGTTGTTAAATTGAAAATAATTCTGATTGAGACATAACGACAGAAGGTCAATGATTTCTTGTTTTATAACTGGGTTCACTCTATTTTCATCTAATAATTCTATCACTGAAGTAATAGTATCATCAGAAGTTATGTTGGGAAATATATTCTACACATCAAAAGATAGTAATTTTGGGTTGTCTGATTAGCCTTTTTGATAGTTTCACTGATGGTGCAGTAACAACGGAAACCACTGGTCTAATTGCAGTTTTATAAGTGAGTATAACGTTGGAAGTTCATCGAGGTTAATTTGAACTTTTTCCTTTCAGTAAAAAGTATGTTAGAATTTCCCACTTTCACTTGTCTTTGAAAAGAATTAGTTGGATCACGTTTCAGTATTTCAAAGTTTCCTAAAAACAAGAAATCAAGGGTTTTTTGGACATGTACGATTCGGTTAATAGCAATCACAGTGTTGCCTTCATCTGCTCTAGTCAATATAACAACATTTTTGTTAATTTTACTTCGTATTGATTTCACAAAATTATNAAAACTGAAAACAGCATTATTGGTTTTCCCCGTATGATTCGAGAAGTGCGAGAGTCCCCGTAAATTTTCTTCCACCATTTTATTGTTCCCGATGACAGTTACCTTTTTACCCATTAAATCGTATCTGTTACGGTTTAGAATATAGTAATTAATGTTACTACATGATGAAAGAATCGGCCTGTATTCTTGGTTTGCCAAAAAAACACGACAAATGGGTTAGAGACTTGATATAAAAACAATTTTCAGAACAAGTAATAGATTGAAATCTCTTCTGGCACGAATAAAACCTGAAAATATGTTTAAAAAACTGAAGAGTGTATTTATAATATACCTTGTACCTATGGAAGAAGTTTCATAGCTGAAACTTCAACACCCCTTGATGTAAAAAAAAAAACATCATGAATATATAAAAAGAAGACAGTTAACGGGGACAGACATTGCAGAGCAATTTCATAAAGCAACGTTAACTTTTGAAATTTATTTTTTCGATCATTTATTTTATTCATAGGCAAAATTTTTGAATATCACATTTAAGCAGATTTTATACTAATTGAGGTTTGTTTATTTTTCATATTGAAAACTATTGAATACCAAAAAACAGCAAGAAACATCTCTGTTTCGAAGTTTTCAAAATCTGTTTTTCCGTTAACCACTCACAAACAGCAACGCCCAATCAAAAGTCGGACTTTGAACGAGGTATTTCCTTTCAACGAGTGATTTATAATCTAAGAATCGGTGAAATTAACAAGATGCTTGAACAGGTCATGATTCAACAAATGAATTAAGCCCTTCATATTCAATGAACGAAATAAATAATATTACTGATAATGATAACATGTGTTGTAAAGAATAGTTCCATGAAATTATAGAAGTTCCAGATTTGTTGACCAAACTCAGACAGATGCTTCATAAGTTTCCACTTTAATTCAAAGTGCCTTCTGTGAAATTATTCTAATAATTCTCATCTAATTTGCAGCTATTCAGAATATAAGAATATTGCACAAAGATACATATCAATGCATATCAACATAACGATAGCATTTGTATAGTTAACTGTCTCAGGTGTTATTTTTCTGTCTTAACTCAAATGTTTTCCGGTCCATTTTCTAGAGAGTAACAATTTCGAAATAGGCATATCTATCTTGAGACAACAGAAAATACGACATTAACCCTTTTTAAAGTTTGGAGGCCGTCGATTTTTGGAATTTTTGGAATGAGTGTCTTGAAACAGTTACTGTGGCACAAAAATCTATATTTTATCAGGAAGTCAAAAAGCTCTGGAGTCATCTAATTATGAGTCTGAATTTACTTAGGGTAGCAAAACCACCTCAATGAAATAATTGACAGGTCTAACTCAAGTAACGTTTGTGTGGGTACCAGGTTGAAAAAAGGTGTGTATCCTTCCATGCAAAGGAGGACTTTAACCTTTTAGGGAATATCTGAAGATCCACATGAAAGAAAACTCCGACAGTGAGAACTTTACTGAGATTGCCCTGAAATGAAGTGACAGGATAAACGAAAAAAATGTGAATCACTGGATCACATAAGGCACAAATGAATCTATCGGAATCACTTTTTCTACACAAGAACAAAAATAATGCCCCTCGACGCGTGTTTCGCTAACCACGTTAGCATCATCAGGAAATGATCCCATTACTTATTGCATCGGACATTTTGTTAACCTAAAAATGAAGCAGCAATTCTCAATTTGGAAAAATCTCAATTTACAGTCCAATATTTCAAGGAATCATATTGGATTCTACTCCCACGAAAATTCACGACAAAGACAGGCACCAATGTGGCACTGCTTTTTGAAAAGTGTTTTAACAAAACTCGTCCGTGAGTATTATCTTCTCCATAATGATTATAGGCCAAGTTGGTGGAAAGTAATATAGAGTTCAATCGTCAAGGTCGATTGTTGTGTAGTTTAAACTTAAAAAAGCAGGTATGGAACACGTTTTCATTATAAATTCTTAATGGTGATGGCCAACCACGAATCATGACTGTCTATAGGTCACGTTTAATTTATTAAAGTCGTCGATTAAATTATCAGTTGGATTGTGCAATAAGTCGAGATCTTATAACAGGGTGGGATATATTGCTATTCAAACACAAACTTTCATTTTCAACTCCACTGATGATAATTTAAATTAATTTCAAATGAAGAATTCAAAACAGATGAACCATCGGACAGACAAAATCCTGAATTGAAAAAAATGTGGTAATGAATATAGAAATTTTACACAATGAAATTCGAATGTAAAATTATGATCTGTTATTGGTCATTCAGTAAGTTGGAGGTCACTATGAAACTGTTCTGCATTCCTTAAAATTATTTTCTTGAGAAATTGAAGAAGTTTCACAAATCACTGAAAAAACAGAAGTCAATACATTGATCACTTTTTTAAACAGGACTATTCAAAGCCGAGTATACAGTAAGAGATAGAGAGTATAGGTTGAATTGTGCCGAAGTTGCATATTTTTGGGTACTATAAAATAATCGGCATCAGTTTTCTTGGTTTCGGGG